>CADCXT010003960.1:0-20842 GCA_902806775.1 Microtus agrestis
AGACCTCATGACAGATGGTTGTGAGCCACCATGTGGTTGCTGGGAATTGAACTCAGGACCTTTGGAAGAGCAGGCAATGCTCTTAACCACTGAGCCATCCCTCCAGCCATAAGGACATATTTTAAAAACCTGTACTCCAGCAAATTGGAAAATGTAAAGAAATGGATAACTTTCTTGATACATACCACTTGCTAAAGTTAAATCAAGAGCAGATAAGCAACTTAAATAGACTTATAACCCCTTGTGAAATAGAAGCAGTCGTTAAAATCTGCCTAACAGGCTTTCAGAGAAAAATGTCATTATTCCTCAAATTTTTTCCACAAACTAGAAACAGAGGGAACACTGCCCAATCCATTTTACTGGACCACATGGCCACTGGCACTGAAACACGTAAAGGCCCATCAAAGAGAATTACAGAACAATTTCCCTCTTGACAATTGAGGCAAAAATACTCAATAAAATATTTGCAAACCAAATGCAAGAACACATCAAAATGATTACCCACCGTGATCAATTAGGCTTCATCCCAGAGATGCTGAGATCATTCAATACATGTAAATTGAAAATGTAAAGCATAAAGATAAACCAAAAGACAAAAACTACATGATCATCTCATTAGACACAGAACAGGTCATTAACAAAAGCCAACAGACTTTCATGATAAAAGATATAAGAGAAATAGTGGACATACTGAAACATATTAAAGGTATCTTACAGCAAACCTATAGTCAACATCAAATTAAATGCTCAATGCAATTCCACTGAAATCAGGAACAAAACAAGGTTGTCCACTCTGTTTAGAGCTATTCAATATACTACTTACTTAGTCTTAGCTAAAGCAGTAAGATCAAGGAGGTACAAATTGGGAAGAAAGAAGTTAAAGAATTTTTATATGTGGATGGTATGATAGTATACATAATCAACTCTAAAATCCCACCAGGGAGCTCCTATAGCTGATAAACACTTTCAGCAAAGTGGCTGGATACAAAATTAACTCACAAAAATCAGTAGCCCTCCTATAGACAAATGACAAGTGGACTGAGAAAGAAATTAGGGAAACTATACCCTTCACAATGGCATCGAGTAATATAAAATATCTTTGGGGTAACTAACCAATCAAGTCAAAAATTTGTATGGTAAAACTTCAAGTCTTTGAAGAACGAAACTGAAGATATCAAAAGACAGAAAACCATCCCACACTCATGGATTGACAGGATTAATATAATAAAATAACCAGGTTATTAAAAGCAATTTATAGATTCAATGCAATATCCACCCAAAATCCAACAACACAATTCTTCACATGGAAACCTACTATAGAAGAAGCCTCAACTTTCATGGTTTATTTATTTTTATTTTATGTGCATTGGTGTTTTGCCTGCATTTATTTCTTTGTGAAGGTGTCAAATCTCCTGAAACTAGAGTTACAGACAGTTATGAGTTACCATTGCTCAGAATTGAACCTGGGTCCTCTGGAAGAGCAGCTAGTGCCCTTAACTGCTGAGTTATGGCTCCGGCCCTGAAGCTTCTTAATATTTATACATAGGTGAAAGAAATATAAATGGAATCATCAAAAATGGGGAGCAAAAGGTTCAGATGAAGCTACTAGTTCTGAGATTAGAATACATCTAATTAAGTTGTTGGTCAAATGGCCCCACGGAAACTTCCAAACAATGCAGGCTATTGCCAAGGAAATTGGTTGCTCTCCACAAAATGATGGTAAGGTCCTACAGCTGAAGACAATACTTCCTACCTCATTAAACCTGGAGAAGTCGAGCTGGTACCTAACCAGAGCCTTCATCCCTACTAATGAGAGTTTGTAATATTAGAAAGTACTCTGCATGCTACCAGAGGAGAAAGGTAGTCACCAATCTGGCTAGAAATCCAGTGATCTACAATGGTGACCTGCCTGCAGGATGTACTGGTGCAGTAGTGGTACAGATGTGGGAGAAGTAATCACTCTCTGATTGGGTTTTAAGGCCCACTCCTCAAGATGGAACCTATACCTGGTACTACTTGGGTGGCCAAGAACTTAGTACTAGATAGGCCATGTGCCTAGGAGAAAACCAAATACTATTGTTCTGCTAAAGGAACAGAACAATAAAATGACTCCTAGTGAAATTCTGCTATCTATACTCACAGATCAATGTCTCACTCAGCCATTATCAGAGAAGCTGCCTTCTTGTAGTAGATGGAAAATAACACAGAGATTCACAACTGGACAGTGGGCAAAGATTAGGACTTAGTGTTTCCACTAAGAAGATGTCTTCAATAAACCCCTCCCCTTAGGGCTCAGAGACTTCAGTTGAAGAGGAGGCAGAACTACAGTAAGAGTCAGAAGGGATGGAAGATGCCAAGGAAACAATGCCCTCTAGACACAACACAACTGATGTACATATGAACTCACAGGGCCTGCACAATTTCAAGCCAGTTGGCATCCCAGCACTAAGAAGGGGAGGTAGATATGAGCTTCCCCTCCCTAAGCAAGAAATTATCTCCAATTGACAACCACTTGTAAAGGAAAAATTGTTTTCTCCAATGGAGTCTTACTGAACCCACAATTAAGAGTAGCCCAGCAATGATATTTTTATAGATATTTTTTGTCATTTTTTGTCATTTTTTTTACCTTAATGGTATTTTGCTTGTATATTATGGTTTCCATATTTGTGTTTTTATGGAGTGTGTGTTTTCTTTTTTTTTATTATGGTTTCTTTTCTTTGCCTGTTTATTTCCTATAGAGAGGGAGAATGCAGGCATTCAGCAGAGTGTCTCATTGTCATGAAAAACCCTAAGTTATCAAAACATTTAAAATGCCATATTCTCTAGCCTTTGAAAGATAAGAAGAATGCCTATCAGAAATATATCCGTGCACATATAGAAAATCTAACATGACTACAAACTTGACTATTATAGATGATTATTAACAGCCTATATGCATTACATTTTTAAGTGAACTACACAATCACAATACCTTAATAAAGATCAGAAATACATATAACAAAATTGACCTTAAAGTCTCTATCAATAAAGCAACATCTATACTAATGCAAATTATTCATACCTATATCATATCCCCCTTTAAATGTAAGAGAACATTTATAAACCATATTTGGGAACATGGGCGCAGTTTTTTCTCTCCAAACTGCTTCCTGCTGAATGGGGGCGTCATTAATTAGGTCTTTCATGGTATAACCTGTGTGCTAGTTTCATCTCAGTTGGCAGTTGAGCGAAGCAATTTTCTGAAGATGTTCACAGCAACCCTTCAGGAGGGTGTGGTCCATCATACCATATTCGGATAGAAGAAATGAACAGGGTCTCATCCTCTGTGAAAACAAAACAAGAAACTCCTTTCCAAAGTATCATGTCCTTAGATCCAAATCTCAAAGTCAAGTCATTTTCAGAATATTTATGTTGGATTAGTTTAGCAGCATTTATAAACAAATATCTTTTAGTAGCTTTTGCTCCTTCCTCAGCATTCAAACAATTCAAAGAGAGCATAATAGCATACAGTATCAAGATTCTCTGTGTATTTTCCATCTTTGTACGCTTTATTTTAACCTCTATTTTGTTTATTTTTACTTTTATTTTATATTCTCTGTATCTTTGTCCTGGAATAACTCTGTAGACCAGGCTGTCTTTGAACTCTCAGAGATCCGCCTGTCTCTGCCTCCCAGGCACTGGGATTAAAGGTGAGGTGTGTGTTACTACACCTTGAACTCACAGAGATCTGTTTGTCTCTGCCTTCTAGGCACTGGGATTAAAGGTGTGTTCTACCACACCTTGAAGTCACAGAGGTCAATCTCCCTCTGACTCCCAAGTGTTGGAATTAAAGGTGTGTACTACCATAACCAACTTCTCTTTTTCTTTCATTTTTTTACTTTTAAGAACTTTAATTTTTAGTTTGCATATATTTTTAACACACTGTAAACCATTTAGAAATTTTCTTTGTCTTTGAATCTCTCTTTACTGTATATCTCTCTTTTTCTGACCACATGAGTCTTTAAATTACTGAGCAATATGGGTAGGATTAAAGCCATGGCTTTGCCAGCTAGATCCAGTCCATTACTTAGCTTTCTGCCATTCCAACCTTGTGGCTGAGGTACCGGCCAGAGCCGCCTTCAGTGCCACAACTCTACAGTGTTTCAAGGTCCTTGCCAGCAAGCGAGCTTCCGAAGCCTGGGCTTGTAAACTGCACGACCCGCCCACGTAAAAGAGTCAGAGTTTCTCCTGGCAGGACAGCCAACAAAGCCGGCATTTTAAAACGGCGCAGCTTTTTTCCTGCTACGGCTGAAAACCGAAAAGCATGCTTTCAGCTTTTCGTCAACATCGTTTAAGTGTTTTGTGGCAGGGCCTCTTAATGAGCTGCAGGGTTTTGCAGCTGAAGCTGAGTCAGGAAGCCTCTCTCAAATGAGAGTGCTTGCTTGACTCTAGCAAGCAGGGCAGACTCGAGAAATCGTTGCTACCAAGAAAACATGCTTCACTCCATTCTTTCCCAAGCTTTCTCAGGCTTTTTGTGGATTCAGTTAGCCTCACGTTGGGCAGCCATCTGTTGAAATAGCAGCGGCGGGGCTGCGTCCCCAACACCCCAGCCGCCCCCACGTGGCTAGCTTATGCCCGAAATAACAACACACATACTGTATTCATTTAAGTACTGCTTGGCCCATTAGCTTCAACCTCTTAACCCATTTCTAATCAGGTGAATAGCACCACGAGGTGTGCTTACCAGGAAGATTCTAGCCTACATCCATCTTGAGTTGGTGGCAGCGGTGGGTGCCTCAGAGAGCAGAGCTATCCTGTCTGCCCACGAGACAGGAGCATGGTGTCTCTCTCTGAGATATCTGGCTCTGAGCGGAGCTGCATGATTTCTCACCTCACTTCCTCTTCGTCTCAGCATTTTCTTCTGTTTACTCCACCCACCTATGTTCTAACCAATCGGGACCAAGCAGTTTATTTATTGCTTATCCAATGAAATCAACAGATTGATATGACACTCCCACATCACCATTGTACCATTAGAGAAGTCTCTGCTATGCTTTACTCATACTCAAAATTCTGACTCTAATAATGATCTTTAATTTTCAGATGTGGTGGATCCAGATGTTGATTCCAGATGTGCGGAACCAGATGTTGATTACAGATGGGCCGGATCCAGATGTGCGGCCAGATGTATGAACATCTGGATCCACACACCTGGTTCGAACATCTGGTGCGTGGATCCAGATGTTCGTTCCAGATGTGCGGATCCAGATGTTGATTCGAGATGTGAGGATCCAGATGTTGATTCTAGATGTGGCAGATCCAGATGTTGATTCCAGATGTGCCAGATGCAGATGTGCGGCCCAGATGTATGAACATCTGGATCCACACACCTGGTTCGAACATCTGGTGCGTGGATCCAGATGTTCGTTCCAGATGTGCGGAACCAGATGTTGATTACAGATGTGCCGGATCCAGATGTGCGGATCCAGATGTTGATTCCAGATGTTGCAGATCCAGGTGTTGATTCTAGATGTGCCGGATCCAGATGTGCGGCCCAGATGTTGATTCCAGATGTGGCAGATCCAGATGTTGATTCCAGATGTGCCAGATTCAGATGTGCGGCCCAGATGTATGAACATCTAGATCAGCACACCTGGTCCGAACATCTGGTGTGTAGATCCAGATGTTCGTTCCAGATGTGCGGATCCAGATGTTGATTCGAGATGTGCGGATCCAGATGTTGATTCCAGATGTGGCAGATCCAGAAGTTGATTCCAGATGTGCCGAATCCAGATGTGCGGACCAGATGTATGAACATCTGGATCCACACACCTGGTTCGAACATCTGGTGTGTGGATCCGATGTTTGTTCCAGATGTGCAGATCCAGATGTTGATTCGAGATGTGTGGGTCCAGATGTTTGATCCAGATGTTTAATCCAGATCAGCACTATATTTACATCTACTTTTTATACCATTTTTGAGAATCTCATACACAAGTATACTGCATGCCCATCATTTTCACTGCAACCTCCTTATGCTACCTTCTCTTATGTACCCCAACTAACTCTCAAGTTCAAGACCTTTTCTTCGTTAATTCCTGGTCCTCTGGCTCTTACAATCTTTCCATGCTCTGTTGTTTCTTGAACCTTGGAAAATTATAGACTGTGTTATAAATGTTTCAATTGAGCATGGTGAAGTAGTTCTCTGTCTACTTAGAGAAAGGACAAGAAATTGTACCATTAGAGAAGTCTCTGCTATGCTTTACTCATACTCAAAATTCTGACTCTAATGATGATCTTTAATTTTCAGATGTGGTGGATCCAGATGTTGATTCCAGATGTGCGGATCCAGATGTTAATTCCAGATGTTCGGATCCAGATGTGCAGATCCAGATGTTGATTGCAGATGTGGCAGATCCAGATGTTGATTCCAGATGGGCACTCTGAGGCCAGTTGTTCTTTATATTTTGACAAGTGGTAGCTATCTGCAGTGGTCTCCATCTGATGCAAAAGAAGCTTTTTTGATAACACTCTGACACTGCAGCACACAAGGAAAAAAACTGCATTAACAAAGTAAAAAGGGGCAATCTTGATATACGAATGTAGCTAATTCTGGGGGAACAAGCATGTAATGGAAGAAACAGAGATGGTCCCTGGATGCTGCCAATGCTATTGCAAAACTAAAATGTCCAGAGACGCTAGATAGAAAAATCACGCACATACTTGATGGAATTCAGTGATTGCATACCAGGTTCTGACCCCTGAATTCAGTGATGATTGTGTACCCCTGGACTTAGCTTGTGACTCCTCACTGAAGGATGTCATTTGCATGCACATTGAAGCCACTGAGGAGAGCTGTCACTGAAATAAAACTTCATGATATTAAACATAACTGCTGGAATCATGAAAACCACTGCATTGACGAAACAATCACCTTTGAACAATAGTCACATAGCTGGCTTAAAGAAATTGGGTGATGTATTAAAATATTTGTCCTTTCTTAATAACTTTTCAAAATGCTGTATAAGTCAGATAACCAATGCAGTCACATGGTTTGCTATAGAACTTAGAACTCGTGTTCTAATGCCTTTTAACGGATCTGAGCCTCCATTAAACGCATTCTGTGCTTGTACTGCTACTAGTTCAGGCGGGGGACCCAGCTGGTGGGTTATCTATTGCCCACCATGGGTTTTCTGCGAGGGTCTCGGTGCCGTCAACGCCGCCGCCGCCGCCCACTCCGCTTCTCAGGAGTCAGGGCTGCCTATCCATTGGTGTTTGTGATACCACCAACGGTCTCTCCACCATCTCCTGTGGGACAGAACTACCACGGCGACTGCGAGGCCGCTATCAACAGCCATGTCCAGCTGCAGCTCTATGCCTCCTACGTCTATCTGTCCATGGGCTTCTTCTTCGACCGTAAAGATGTGGCTCTGGAGAACTTCGCGAGCTTCTTTCTGAACAAGTCACATGAGTGTACTGCGCATGCCGAGATGTTCCTGGCAGTACAAAATCAGCGTGGTGGTCGCATCTCTTTCTGCACTATCAGCAAGCCAGAGCGTGATGATTGGCTTGGAGGCCTTGAAGCCATGGAGAATGCTTTTCAGCTGGAGCTGACCCTCAACCAAAGCCTTGTGGCCCTGCACCGGCTAGCCACTAGCAAAAGCGATGCCCATCTTTGTGACTTCCTGCAGAACCATTTTCTGAGCAAGCAACTTGAAGTCCTCAAGGAGATGAGCAGCTACGTGACCAACCTGCACCAGAAAGAGTCTCCAGAAGATGGCATGGCTGAGTACCTATTTGAGAAACTTACCCTGACTGACATCAACAAAGAGAACTGAGCTGGAACTTTCTTCATAACCCTGAATTCTTCTCCAGGTTACTAGACTGAACATCCATATTGCCCTTCCAGCAAGTTCAACTCCTTTTCCCTTTTCCTATTACCATTGTTTTAAATAAAATTATTTTTATCTCAGTCAAATTAAAGTGTTCAGTTTATTTATGTTTACTTGCCATTACTCTAAAAGAATAGGGGCATATCCAACGTATATGGGCCTCAAACGTCTACCCAGAATTCTCTTCATACTCCCCTGGCCAAAGGGTGGAGGGGAAAGATGATTCAAGGGCATAGGAGATAGGGTATAATGGGGTGTGACAGGGTGTGTGGCCTGAAACCCTGGTATCTGGGCTTAGTAGTGTAAGTACACAGTGCATCTGAGCCCACAGTGGAACTGAGATGGGGCAGGGATTAAAATAAGCAGGGCATCTTGGGGAAAGGGGCGGTGGGGGAAACTGGGAGAAGTGGAGAGGGGGCTGCAGTTGGGATATATGAAAGAAGAATAAATAAAAAGGAAAATCAGGATGTTAGACTATTGTGTTAGGTATTATTATTTAGTGATAGATTTTTATTGCCATGAGCCCCTCAGTTTTTATCTCTATCACTACCTGAAACTAAAAAATGGGTATCTTCAACTTCATCTGAAGACTTTTAATACAGTAATGTATTACAAATATTAAGTTTCTTGATGAGAGAGAGAGAGAGAGAGAGAGAGAGAGAGAGAGAGAGAGAGAGAGAGAGGGAGAGAGAGAGAATGTCTAAGAACTTATGATCCGAATACCCTGGACTGCAGAGCTAATGGAATTGAGTGAGCCTTAACCTGGCCTCCTCATAACTTCAATGTCACGAGTTGGTGCACACACAATTCCTTCATAATTCTTCTATTTCTGTCATTTTCCAAATGACACATTTCTTCCCTTGAAGTGACCTGATATCACAAAATCTCTATGACCTTCATGGAAGGGCTAAAATACCTGAGGTTCTCCAGAGGTACCCATATATGTGGTTTTGAAAAGAAAAATTAACCGCTGCATGACTGAGGCTGCTTTGAATAATATAGTAATATAGACACATGGGGGAGTATTGAATGTGGATAACCAGTTAGAAATCAAGCAGAACTGATAGAACATGTACTTATAGAGTGGACTTGTTAGCTTTGCTTATATGGTTAGAGGCTAAGTATCACTGCAATGGCCAACTTCAGGCTAGAGATCTAAGGAGAACAATAGCAGCTCAGCTCAAAGATCTGGGAGCCTAAGGTCTAGAGAAACTAATGAAGCAACTTTGTAATGCTAAAGAATTGAAAGTTCCCCAGGTATAAATTGGAACTAAAAGTCTAAAAATCCTGGAGTAAATGCCCACAGGTTATGAAAGCAGCAGCGGCAGCAATAAAATAAATAAATAAAAAATAATCGATAGATAGATAGATAGATAGATAGATAGATAGATAGATAGATAGATAGATAGATATCTCTGTGCTGGGTAATTTTCTGTGAACCTGACAGAAGCTAGGTTCACTTGGGAACACAGAACCACTCCAGTTGATAAAATGCCTTCATCAGATGGGCCTCTGGGCAAGTATGTGGGAACACTTTCTTTTTTTATTATTTTATTTATTTTATTTTTCTCCATTAACAGCTTCAACTGGGTGTGGGGCAACAGAACCATTCCCAGTACAACCATGGGTGTGGGGTTCCCCACAGTCTCCCCAGGGCGATGGTTCCTGCAATGATCTCTAGGGGGAAACAGCTCCCAACAGGTCCCCTCCCCCCTCCCATACAAAGGCAGGCAGCTATCACGTGGAGAGCACCAGTCAGAGTCAACCATGGTGTCAGAGCAAAGGAGAAGGGACTGAGACAAGGAGAGACCCTCCTCTCGAGTGGTGAAGCAATCCATCTCTCCTGGGAACAGAGGGGTGCCCGATGACTCCTAGGTCGAGTGGGGACCAGGCCTTTTTTCTTTCCCCCTTACCCGTCCTAGGGTTCCCAGGTCCCTGCCTTTGGTTGGGGGATTATCCTGCCATAAGACGCCCGTCATTGGAGCTCCTCAAATAAAAGGCATCTAGCAGGATTAAAGTAAGCAGATCACAGGGCACCCTGTCTTAGGCCATGTGGAGAGCGCCCTCATACCTGAACCATGCCATGTTAGGTGGAGTCTGCACACCCATGTGGTTTTCCCCCGCCTTCTTTTGCCTTTTGTCCTGCCATAGAGTTCCAGTCTACTTGGTAGTGTTGCCCTGTATTTCCTGGCAGAGCTTTCCACCCAGATTGCTGGCTCTCATCCCAACCTGGTTTTAGAACAACCTCACATACACACCCAGAAGTGTGCTTCATCAACTTTGTAGACATCTCTCCACACTTTCAAGTTGACAATCCAGATTAGTGACAGACATTGTGTCTGGACCAGGTGAGAGAGTAGTTTTGCTTGAATTGCAGTGTAGCTGAGAGGAATGCCACTGCGCATGTTCTTAGGCGGGTTTGAAACACGCCAGTGCACATTTGTTCAGGAACACTGCGTAGTTATGAAACAAAGATGACAAAATAATCTTGGTCTTGAGGTTTGGCTTGAGTCCCTGATTCAACGACCATCAACTTGGGGATAATTGTGAGTAGGAACACCTGGATGGAGGATTGAAGGGTATGTTGATCTTTTTATTATACATAAAAATAGAAATGGATCATGGAAGGCTAGAAAATTATCAAGACTTTCTCTCTACTAGAGTCAAGTCTGATTTTCAAATGGGCATATGGCATGGAGAGGCTATCTGGACAGACTCACGAGAAAAAGGCATAGCTCAGTGGTACTCAACCAGTAGGTCATGAATTCTTTGCGGTCAAATGACCCTGTTACAGGGTCACCCAAGACCATCAGAAAACACTGATATTTACACACCCCTCATAATAGCAGCAAAATGTTAGGGCGCAGCAACTAAAGGACTTTTATGGTTGTGGGTCCTCTCATACAGGAAGAACTGCATTAAAGGGTCAGCAGCATTAGCAAGGTTGAGAGCCACTGGCATAGATAGAGAGAGGCTATGGAAATCCTAGTAGTAGATCTGGGGCAGATGACCCCAGAGGGCTGCTGTTCCCACTTTGACTATTACCTTTTTTGCCTTATGCCTTTGTTTGCTACAAGGCTGGTTATACCAAGACTCACTCTGCTGCAGGCCAGGCTCAGGATGACATTTGGCCTTCTCCTTTTAAAATGGGGGAAGTGTTCTTTAGTGACTTTGTCTTAATGCTAGTAGGTCCAAGGAATTTCTCCCCAGTGACCACAAAGTTTCCACAAAAAATTATAGAACATTAACTCTACCTTTCTTCTGTTTCCTTTTAAAAGAGTTACGCCTTCCCTCCCTTCCATTCCTCATTTGACTGCATGCAATTCCTCCTCATGTAAGCCCTAAGGTCTGCTCTGGCTGTGAATAAATTCTCTGACCCCTTCCTTTCTTCAGTGCCACAGTGGGGTTACAGAAGTGAAAATAAATTTTCAAGACCCATGCATTACTCCACTTTCTTAAAGGTGAGAAGATTACTTTGAACTTCTGTTGAAATTCCAAATACATTTAGCTCTGCTATAATTATCCTCTCTCTTTTCCCCACAACTCTTCAACATTTTATTAAAAGTTAAGATGATAGCACTATTTTTAGTGTCACAGAAATGAAAGTGCTTTAGCCTTATCAGAAGTTTTCTTACTGTACAATTTTGTTTTTGAGGACTCCTGTCAGCCCTGGTATTTCTCTGTTGAAACACCTGGCCATTCACTGACCGTTGCTTCGTGTAAGAAACAGGCAGGACACTCATGACCAGCTGATTGTCAAGGGTGATGGGGACTCTCACGGAAGAAATTATTTTGTGATGGAGGCAACCCACAGCTTGAAGAGAGGGAGAATTTGGCCTTCTCAGGATGAAAAACCTAACTAATATTCGTGTATCCTAGAAGATCAGTCCTCGCCAAAGTACATACAAGCAAGCAAGAAACTGACCTTAGCAGGTTGAATGTGTGTGTGTCTTGTGTGTGTGTGAAACAATGATAATCAAAGAAAAGAAGCTACGTATTTCAGAGGGATGGAGGTAGTGCAGAGTGAGATGATGTAAATACAGAACCATATCTGAAGTTTAAAACGTAAATTTAATAAACAAAAAGGAAAAGAAAGCATAAATAAGCTTCCAGAAGCCTCTAGTGTTTCAGATTTTAATCTTCTGGAAGAATCCTTTCCTTTTCTGTTTCTGTGATAAAGTTTGCACTGTGTGACTTCTCGTTCTAATCCCCTGGGTTCAAATCTGTTTTGTTGCTTACTTGAGTGATTCTATGGTCACTCTTTAGCTTCTTCCCGTCTGTTTCATATGAAAATGTAGTGGCTAATATATCAGTCCTATTGAGCTGTTGAGACTAATTGAGTTAAGGTTTGCTTAATAGTTACCTTAATTTTGTCAGTTTTATTAGATTTGGAACTTACTTAGGAAAGAAGTGGAAAGCACCAATGCTTCTATCAGAGAATTTAAGTGAAAGGTGGGTGAAAGCAGCTTGACACAGATGGCGCCTGCCTCCCAGGATGATGGCCTAGAAAGAATAAAGGAGAAAAGCAAAGTCATCTGCTTCTGTATTGCCTTCTGACTTCATGATGTCAACTGCTCTACACCAATTATATATGCCTCGCAGCCATCTGGACAGAACCTCTGAACTTTGAGGCAGAACAATTGGTCTTAATTTTCATTTTCAGATATTTAGCACCAATGACACAAAAGCCTAGCTGATGTGCGTATGTAAATAACTCATAAGAATGCCTTGCTCACAGCAGCTAAGTTCTTTTGTGTTATCCTTGCTTCCCTTTATTGTCCCTTTACTACTAATTGTAAACTCTAGACACTTAGACTTTGAGAACTAGAATCTTCACACTTGGACACTGGGGTCTCTGCATTTAGAACAATGTGCTGCCCTGCATACTTCCAAAGGAAAGCCTCAGTGCTGGTGGCCTGTCAGCTGCCATGCTTGGGAAAGGTACATTATTGCTTTCACTGTCCCAAACTGGAGAGTGTGGGTGAATCTCATGTGGCAGTTTTTCACAGTTATCTCCTCCTATTCTGTTTTCTATTCTCCTGGAGTTCTTTTGGACATAATTTCCAACTCAGGCTCCTGCTTCTAGCCTGAGTCTCCTCCATACCTCTAAAATGCACAAGACAGAAAGCTGGAAGTGGCTGACTCTGACCCTCATTGTCATTAGATGTTTGACTTGCAAGTCACAGGAGTTGTAGTCAGTGTGGAAGAGAATGAGCAAAGGGAAGCCCAAAGGAGGCTACTGATAATGCTTAAAATTAGAACTGATGTTTTCACTAGTCCCTGGGAAGGCAAAGTGACCCCTAGAAGCCTCACTCTCATCTGATCTGGCAACCACTTCCAGCCAATTATTGGTAATAGCCTTTGGTCAGTTTTCAATCATACAGAGCAAAGAACAACCCCCAGACACTCCTCTTCCTTCTGTGGTTTTTCCTAAAATAGCCTGTACTAGACATCAGGGGCTTGTAGCCTCCTGACTGCCAGAAGACACTGTCATGACAGAATTAATAGTGTCCTCAAGTGCTTTACATCAGCTGTGATATGACTGATGGTCTCTTGGGGCGACTCCTCCTTTTGGTGATTGGACACTAGTCCAATAGTTAAGGTAGTTTATTGCCTAATTTTTGAGAAAGTTTAGTCTCTGTCTGCACAGAGGTTTAATATTACATTGGGAACAAGTAAAAACAAAAGAGAAATTAGGAGTATTTGACCAAAAACCTTTGAGGAGATTCGGGGATATAGAATCTGAGAGTTCTGTTAAAAGTTTTGAGGAGTAGGAACTGAAGATTACTAAAAGGGATACAGAAGAGGAACAAGAAATTTTTGAAACATCACACTGATGTTAAAAAGAAGTTAGGAAAAGGAGAAAGGAAGGGAGCAAACAAAGATGTTCCACAGACCTTACACCACAAAAATCTATTCCTTGCCACTTCAAATCCTTTTCGCTCCTAAGCCTCCACACCCATAGACTTAGAGGTGGAAATCTGAGAGATCCAAAATGGACTAAATAATCTATGAGAAAGGCAAATGTATCCTGCTGTGAAAGTTATTGATCAGTAAAGACAGAGGATCAGGCAGCATAACTCTGCCTTTAAGGATATTAAGCAATTAAAAGAAGCAGTTATGGCCCATGAAACTCATGCTCCTTCATTTACTAAAGGAATCCTTGCAGAACTCAACCTATACCCAGTCACTGGATGCAGCTTGCAGGTCTTGTCTTTCTGGGTGAGATTATTTGTTACGTAAGAGGCTAAATACATATGAAAAATTGTGCAAAATACCGCAATGAAAGAATGCCACGCGGTTTTCCCAGCACAACCTTGATGTGTTAACTGGTGCAGGGCAGTCTGCTGGCTTGGCAGCACAGATTGCTTATGGTCCTACTGTTTATTCTCAGACAGCTGCTGGTGGACGTTGTGCTTGGAAAACTTTGCATCACCTAACAAAGGAGCAGGGGAAGAACTGTCTAAGGCCCTTCATGACTTCAGAACCTGGTTCTGAGTTTTTAGACCACCTGTTACAGCTGGGAAGTTGCACTCTGGGGGATGTGGAATTCAGCTATGCTCTGCTGCAAAGCAACTGGCCTATGAAAATGTTAACAAATACTGTCAAGAGGCTTCCATGCCCCATAGAAATAAGAGCTTAAAAATTGACTTCATCCAGTTATACAGGGATATTGATGCACTCATGGGATGGGTCAAGCAATTGTTTCTGCCCTTAGGGAGACTCAAGGTGGAGCTAGATCAAGGAATTGTTTTCAATGTGGAAGATAGGGATACATAAAAAGGAATTGCCCTGTTGGTAAAGGGATGGTTAATTTCAGCTCCAGGAAAAGTCAGGTGTGTGTATGCCTTAATCCCAGCATGTGAGGAGACAGAGGCAGGCAAACCCTGTGAGTTCAAGGCAAGCCTGATCTACAAAATAAGCCAGGAATATAGAGGCAGGATGCATGGTGCCATCCACTCTCCTGGAATACTCCTATCTTTGTTATTAAAAATTGTGGTAAATGGAGGCTGCTGCAAGATCTTAGAGCAGTAAATGATTATATGGAAATAATGGGGCAAACACAACCTGCTGCTCAGCCTGTGGGTATTCAGTGATGCTATCTTTTAGTTATTGATCTAAAAGATTGTTCTTTCACCATTACTTTGGTATCAAAAACCACTGACAATGGAGCCAGCCTACATCAGCACTGGCTTTGCTAAATTCTTGTTCTAATTTCTTATTTCATAAAAAAACAAAAATATCGTATAACCTTCAAGGACAAGCTTACAGTGGATCAAGCGATCTACACTTGTCCACAGTTTCACTTGTACAAACAAAAATGGGGATTATGGTTCCACCCCAGAGACCATTTGTTTCTTTGGCTTGATACATTTTAAATTTTCTGACTGTTGATGCTCAATCTCATATGGCTACTGGACTAGCATTGGCAGCCAGTTTCTTCCGGGATGCCTCATGTCAAATGGAAAATCCCAGATGGCACTTGCGGTGTGGTCTGCATCCTGTAGTGGTGTGGGAAAGAGGGGCTGTCAAGTTTTCCCACAGGATGCTGATAGTCCAATATGGACACACCTGAGTGCCTGGGTGTGTAAGTTGTGGATTTTCCTGTCCAAAAGCCTAAAGACAGGACAGAGCCAAGAGATCAATAGACACTGGCTTGTTAATCAGCAAGAGTATACTTATATCCTGAGGAGCTGGCTGTGGTGGTCTGAGTGCCCAAGGATTGTTCCTCTCACCAATCAACCCATCCCCATGATAATGGCAGTCATTGTTGTGGCTGCTGAGAGTGGCTATGGTTGCTGGATTTTCCATTAGTCAGTTGGTTGTTTCTGCTAGCACAATGGATACCTTATCAGGGAAGGTTTCAGTCACCTTGGCCACTCAAATTGAGCTCAATTTACAAATGAATATTGCAGTTAACTATGCAATTGATTTTGGTTAAAGACACACATTGGCTGAACAGTTATAGGCTTACTGCTGTTATTCACGGACCTTGGAGTAAACAATTTACAAATTGGCTCTTCTAATATTCTTCTAGTTAACTATACCAGGCTCCTCCCACCTAGCACCGAGACTCATTTAAAGGGCTCCAAATTTGCGAGACAGACTCATTAAGGATTGAAGCAGGCATAGCCTCCCGAGGCTACAGGAGAAAGTGCATACAAAATGCTTATATGTGCTGTAGCATCATCTTCTTATAAGGTTTCTTTACAGCCAGCCAAAGTAAGCCTTAGCCATGCCGCCACTTGGCAGAGTCCCTCTTAGCTTATTGCCCCGAAGACCTTTCAGTAACAAATTCATGAACTCGCGAGACTAGGGGGTTGAGCTAATGACGGGCAAGGTATTTGTGGGGGCTGCCCAACCTAAGACAGGCAAATGTGTTTGTGACTCCTGGACGCTTCCTCATGATTGGTAGTGGTATTGCCTGACGGCCAATGCCACCTAAGACAGGCTCAAACTATGAGAATTATATTCGTATGGGACCTGTAGGGGCCCAAGGGTCTACCCCTCGCTCCTGGGGTTCATCTTGAGGACAGTTTTCCTTGGACAGCCAGCTAAAACATCCTGTTTGTTCCTGTGCTCCCTCTGCCCCACCTGGCGATTATCTACAGGCATTGTTTACTATATCTTGGGTGTGCAAGTTAAAATTCTCCTGCCTAGGGGGAATTTCTCAGCAGCATCTAGGTATATAATGGTTTTCCTAATCTTAAATAAACAGCATTTGTTGATCTCCCTTTTGAATGACCCAGGTCTTCCTTGGGATTCCATTTCAACTCTATGGTTCTTGCCCAGCCTGCATATGGTATAGTGGTGCATGAACGTACCAAGAGTAAACCTCAGAGCAAACAGGCAGCCAACATGACCTCTAAATTGCTGCAATATTTGCTACATATGACCCTGCCAGCCTTCCTGTCTATCCTTCTGCTGCAAAAGCATTAAACTCCATCTTGTGCTTTGTTTCACTTGAGATAGGGGTTCCAGTTCCTCATGAATTGAACATCTGCCCTTAGAAGAGGCCAATTTCGATGCCAAGATTCTGGAGCAATGATACTCATGTCCACACCTGTATCTATCAACTCTGCACAATTACAGTGCCATTTATATTAACCTTAAGTTTTTGGTTTCTGATCATTGCAAAGTCTGTCAAATATGTGTTTCTATTTCCAAACTGAGTTTTTGATTCATCCTCCATGTTCATTCCATCATCCAGACCATGATGGTTTTTATAGGAAATTTGATTTTTAAATTTTCCTGGTGGAGATATGTTCTCCACAGTGACTGAGAATGACTAGACCATCATTTGACTTGTGGGCCTGCTAGAGGCCCACCAAGGAGTTTCCTGATTGTATCGGGTTGCTTTATCTGTCTTTGTCAACCTATATCTAGTTGGTCCAATGTCAGTTCCTACACACCTTCTCTACATACAATTCTTGAAGCTTGAGTCCTCCTATTCTTGCCATTCCTGATGAGTACATTATTCTAGGAAACCATTGTCTACAACCCCTTCTCAGATGTCCTATTTTACCAGAATTAAAACATTTGGCATTTTCGTGATGTGGGAGTGTCATATATCAATCTGTTGATTTCATTGGTTAAGTAATAAACAAACTGCTTGGCCTCATAGCTTGGAACATAGGTGGGTGGAGTAAATAGAATAGAATGCTGGGAGGAAGAGGAAGTGAGGTAAGACGCCTCAGGACAGACACCATGCAGCCTATCGCCAGTAGACTGCAGTGAAGCTCCCACCCAGGATGGACTTAGGCTAGAATCTTCCTGCAGCGCACCTTGGGAAAGGCACATTATTAGAAATGGCTGTCCAGGTGAGAGTTAGCCGAGAAGAGGCTAGATATAAAGGGGCCAAGCAGTGTTTCGAAATAATACAATTTGTCTGTTGTTATTTCGGGTAAAGCTAGCCGGTGGCCAGGAGCCGGGCTGTGGGAAGAGGTCTGCCTCCCTCAACATTTTGGGTGTCTCCTCAGCGCCATTGGAAATCACTTCTCCTACCTAAGCTTCAGCTCAATAAGGTCAAATGTCTCAACATTCATTGTGTGCAAGATCCATTCAACTATTGGTGCTGATATAACCTTAAAGGACTCAAGGATCTTTTTGTATTTGCTGGTATTTTTCAAAAGTCAAAGATTCAATATAAAATGTCTAGTTCAGATCTGTTGATGGGTCTTAGTTTATCTTTCGTAAAAGTCACTGAAGGGTTTCTCTGTTTAACCTAAGACTTCCTGAATCCTATCTCAAGTATTTAAAGTTGCTGTGCTTAAGACAAGAGTGCATTCGACGACCTGGTCCTGATTATCAGAGTAATGTCCTCAAGTCAAGAAATGATCCCTTAGGAAACCTCAAGTCCTTTTGCTTTTCCCTGTTGTTTGAAAATTTTTGCTGCTTTCTCCCAATAATTTTTGCCTCTTCTCTCCAATAACATTTCCAAAAGAGATGATATCTGGTCTCCTAGGACTGCTGAGATTAATTAAAGCCAATTGTGTAGGTGAATTGTATAGCCTGGACTCACATTTCTCACCATTTCCTAACAAAATGATGAATGCAATACATAAGCCACTATTGCTTGTTTTTAATTTCTTTAGATCACTCACACATATAGGCTTCTATGTATATTTTGACTATCTTGGGGTACTTGAAACAGATGATTTCCCAAGTTCTAACTGATATTGTAAAGTTAGAACTCTGGGGATAAGTCATCCCGGAGGTTTGGCACGCACTGATGAGGCTAAATCCTATCCCCTGTACCTCCTTCTGCCGCTGCTCATCAATTTGATAGCTCCTCAATTTTCAAATCTTTTATCATTGTTTTCTATAAAGCCTGGGACCTCCTGTCTGTATTCTGTTCAATGCTCCCACTGGAGGCAAACAGAAACCATTGGAGAAAGGCCCGTAAAAAGAAAGCAATATAATTCCAAGGTATGGAAATTTGTCCAGTAAAGATAACATCTCATCCTTGCACAATTTTGATGGTGTATATATTACCTACCTAAAGACACCCTATCTGCCAATCTAAATAACTGTTCAACAGATTCTGATTATTATGACCACAGCATGAATTCTCTCAGGCAATGTCTCAGCACCTCCAACAGCTGACTGAGTTTTTGTCTCATCAAATGGTTGTATCCTTTCTCCAGAATGCTGGATTTTCCTTTTATCTGATTGTTATCATTCAAAGACTGTATCATTTCTAAAAGTACCTCATTCTTTTTCTTTTTCTTTTTTTTTTAATTTTCGAGACAGGGTTTCTCCCGTAGCTTTGGTTCCCGTCCTGGACCTAGCTCTTCAGGACTAGGGAAGCTGGCCTCGAACTCATAGAGATCCGCCTGCCTCTGCCTCCCGAGTTCTGGAATTGAAGGTGTGTGCCACCACCGCCCCAGCAAGTGCCTCATTCTGTCTCTGATTATTAAACCATTTTTAATGAGAGACCATATGAAAAGGCAAAGCTAATCCCTAGAATCAAATAAAGGGATGTAGGAGGAAAAATCACAGAAGCCTTGTAGAATAAATTCCATAGTATAAGTTTAAAAAGCTATGGAATTCTGGACTACAAATAATCAAGAATGTTTAACCTTATAAATCTCACCTGTTCTAAGGTGATTATAGTGAGTTGGAGTAGGTGCAATAACTGCTAACAGCCAGAAGGTGTCACAGTTGTGAATGGGATGGTGAGAGGAAGTGGTTTGAGCAGAGGGCCACACTGTGGCTGTGAATCAAAAAAGCTGCAGGCTGGAGCTGCAGGCAGGAGGGCTAAGCGCCAAATGCACCACGTGGCTGCCTGTTCCGCTGTCGCGGTCCGAAAAGGGGTGTGTAACTGTTTCACGACTCCACGATTTGGTGTGTCTGATGTCATTGGAAATGGGGAGATGAGAACGTTGAGTCCACGAATCCTACAGCCAAGTCCAAAAGATTCCAATTATATTTCTTTGTGAATAAGGGGCAAACTCTATGGAAAAGGAACAAGAAGTCCAACCCTCATGTGTTTAACTCTAAGGAACTCAGGGGAGAGAGAGAGAGGAGTCCTGGGTGGGCTGGTGGTTTTTCCTGGATACCCAAAAGTTCACGCCTAACCTGGTCCAGCATCTCAAAGGTTATTGGCTTTACGAGGTTCCCTTCACGCTGAGGTATTCTTAGAATATCCAGGCTAGCTTTGCTTTCAGCAGTCTTTTTCTAATCACATGTCTTTTAGCAAAGTTGTTGTTTGCTTATCAACAATCAAAAATTCAAAACTCAACACAATACTATAGCAGGATCCAGGACTCCTGTATAATTCCCTATTGTTACGTGGGCTTTTTTCTTTATATTACCTTTACTTCTTTATAGACTTTATTATTTTTAAACTATCTATTTCTTTCTGAGGCTGTCTATGCCCTTTTTTTCTTCTCTTTCTAAGCCTACACACATTGTGAAAGACACTGGAACCTGCTTAGAGGTTTTTTTTTTTATCTTAACCTCTTTTGCTCTGTATCTTTTTAGCCTTTTTAGCCATATGAGCAAATTTTAAACTACTAAGTTACAGTGGGGTCCTATGAAAGGCTCTATTAGCTGGCTGGCTCTGCACATTTTTAGGTTCATGAGAGGGAAGCAAGTCAGAGGGGCATTTGATCAGGAACTGCATCCAAACCCCCAACTGTAGAATGCTAGTGCCCTGCATGGTTGGATCTATGGTAGTGGCAGAATTTCTTAAAGGAGATTTATCTTTTTTTTCTTCCTTATTTTTTTTAGCTTTCAAACCCTAAGAATATTCGAGTTTCACAATTATATGCTAATATGAAGGTTTTTTTTCAGTTGGTTCTGGCTTCCTGTGGCTCTGCCGTCATCCAGCCTTCCTCCTGCCCCCCTAATACATCTAGATTTCTTCTTATGAATGTCCAGCCTTACTTTGGCTTGTTTCTAGACAGCTTTTCTAAAGTTACTCCATCTACCCTTGCCTCTGGACTTTTATCTTTTTCTATTTTATA
>CADCXT010003963.1:0-30158 GCA_902806775.1 Microtus agrestis
AAATGAGAAGCGTCTGTTTCGGGATATGTCAAAGTATGGTTAAAAGTGAGAACAGTGTCCCTTTTCTCCGTAGAAGCTTTACTTGAAAGATAATCACCATCATTTGAAAGTCAGTGAATTTCATGAAATGCTTTTGTGAGAAACGCACATGTGTTACTCTGAAATGAGAAGCGTCTGTTTGGGATATGTCAAAGTATGGTTAAAAGTGAGAACAGTGTTCCTTTTCTCCGTAGAAGCTTTACTTTGAAAGATAATCACGATCATTTGAAAGTCAGTGAATTTCATGAAATGCTTTTGAGAGAAACGCACATGTGTTACTCTGAAATGAGAAGCGTCTGTTTGGGATATGTCAAAGTATGGTTAAAAGTGAGAACAGTGTTCTTTTTCTCCGTAGATGCTTTACTTCGAAAGATAATCACGATCATTTGAAAGTCAGTGAATTTCATGAAATGCTTTTGTGAGAAACGCACATGTGTTACTCTGAAATGAGAAGCGTCTGTTTGGGATATGTCAAAGTATGGTTAAAAGTGAGAACAGTGTTCCTTTTCTCCGTAGAAGCTTTACTTTGAAAGATAATCACGATCATTTGAAAGTCAGTGAATTTCATGAAATGCTTTGTGAGAAACGCACATGTGTTACTCTGAAATGAGAAGCGTCTGTTTGGGATATGTCAAAGTATGGTTAAAAGTGAGAACAGTGTTCCTTTTCTCCGTAGAAGCTTTACTTGGAAAGATAATCACGATCAGTCGAAAGTCAGTGAATTTCATGAAATGCTTTTGTGAGAAACGCACATGTGTTATTCTGAAATGAGAAGCGTCTGTTTGGGATATGTCAAAGTATGGTTAAAAGTGAGAACAGTGTTCCTTTTCTCCGTAGATTCTTTACTTTGAAAGATAATCACGATCATTTGAAAGTCAGTGAATTTCATGAAATGCTTTTGGGAGAAACGCACATGTGTTACTCTGAAATGACAAACGCCTGTTTGGGATATGTCAAAGTATGGTTAAAAGTGAGAACAGTGTTCCTTTTCTCCGTAGAAGCTTTTATTTTGAAAGATAATCACGATCATTTGAAAGTCAGTGAATTTCATGAAATGCTTTTGTGAGAAACGCACATGTGTTACTCTGAAATGAGAAGCGTCTGTTTGGGATATGTCAAAGTATGGTTAAAAGTGAGAACAGTGTTCCTTTTCTCCGTAGATTCTTTACTTGGAAAGATAATCACGATCATTTGAAAGTCAGTGAATTTCATGAAATGCTTTTGGGAGAAACGCACATGTGTTACTCTGAAATGAGAAGCGCCTCGTTTGGGAGCATGTCAGCATGTGTGGTTAAAAGTGAGAACAGTGTTCCTTTTCTCCGTACAAGCTTTATTTGGAAAGATAATCACGATCATTTGAAAGTCAGTGAATTTCATGAAATGCTTTTGTGAGAAACGCACATGTGTTACTCTGAAATGAGAAGCGTCTGTTTGGGATATGTCAAAGTATGGTTAAAAGTGAGAACAGTGTTCCTTTTCCGGAAGAAGCTTTACTTGGAAAGATAATCACGATCATTTGAAAGTCAGTGAATTTGCGGGAAATGCTTTTGTGAGAAACGCACATGTGTTACCCTGAAATGAGAAGCGTCTGTTTGGGATATGTCAAAGTATGGTTAAAATTGAGAACAAAGTGTTCCTTTTCTCCGTAGAAGCTTTACTTGGAAAGATAATCACGATCATTTGAAAGTCAGTGAATTTGCGTGAAATGCTTTTGTGAGAAAGGGTCATGTGTTACTCTGAAATGAGAAGCGTCGGTTTGGGATAGGTCAAAGTATGGCTAAAAGTGAGAACAGTGTTCTTTTTCTCCGTGGAAGCTTTATTTTGAAAGATAATCACGATCATTTGAAAGTCAGTGAATTTCATGAAAATGCTTTTGTGAGAAACGCACATGTGTTACCCTGAAATGAGAAGCGTCTGTTTGGATATGTCAAAGTATGGTTAAAAGTAGAGAAAAGTGTTCCTTTTCTCCGAAGAAGCTTTACTTGGAAAGATAATCAATGTGATCATTTGAAAGTCAGTGAATTTCATGAAATGCTTTTTGTGAGAAACGCACATGTGTTACTCTGAAATGGTGTGCTGTCTGTTTGGGATATACATATGTCAAAGTATGGTTAAAAGTGAGAACAGTGTTCCTTTTCTCCGAAGAAGGTTTACTTGGAAAGACACCTAATATGATCATTTGAAAGTCATGAATTTCATGAAATGCTTTTCTGAGAAACGCACATGTGTTACTCTGAAATGAGAAGCGTCTGTTTGGGATATGTCAACCATATTTTTAAAAGTGAGAACAGTGTTCCTGTTCTCCGTAGATGCTTTACTTTGAAAGATAATCACGATCATTTGAAAGTCAGTGAATTTCATGAAATGCTTTTGTGAGAAACGCACATGTGTTACTCTGAAATGAGAAGCGTCTGTTTGGGATATGTCAAAGTATGGTTAAAAGTGAGAACAGTGTTCCTTTTCTCCGTAGAAGCTTTACTTTGAAAGATAATCACGATCATTTGAAAGTCAGTGAATTTCATGAAATGCTTTTGTGAGAAACGCACATGTGTTACTCTGAAATGAGAAGCGTCTGTTTGGGATATGTCAAAGTATGGTTAAAAGTGAGAACAGTGTTCCTTTTCTCCGTAGTAGCTTTACTTTGAAAGATAATCACGATCATTTGAAAGTCAGTGAATTTCATGAAATGCTTTTGTGAGAAACGCACATGTGTTACTCTGAAATGAGAAGCGTCTGTTTGGATATGTCAAAGTATGGTTAAAAGTGAGAACAGTGTCTTTCTCCGAAGAAGCTTTATTTGAAAGATAATCATAATCATTTGAAAGTCAGTGAATTTCATGAAATGCTTTTGGTGAGAAACGTCATGTGTTACTCTGAAATGAGCGGCTGTCTGTTTGGGATATGTCAAAGTATGAGCAAAAGTGAGAACAGTGTTCCTGTTCTCCGTAGATGCTTTACTTTGAAAGATAATCACGATCATTTGAAAGTCAGGAATTTATGAAATGCTTTTTGTGAGAAACGCACATGTGTTACTCTGAAAATGAGAAGCGTCTGTTTGGGATATGTCAAAGTGATGGTTAAAAGTGAGAATAGTGTTTCTTTTTTCCGTAGAAGCATTATTTGAAAGATAATCACGATCATTTGGTAAGTGAATTTCATGAAATGCTTTGTGAGAAACGCAATATGTGTTACCCTGAAATGAGAAGCGTCTGTTGGGATATGTCTAGCATGGTTAAAAGTGAGAACAGTGTTCCTTTCTCCGAAGAAGCTTTACTTGGAAAGATAATCACGATCATTTGAAAGTCAGTGAATTTCATGAAATGCTTTGTGAGAAACGCACATGTGTTACTCTGAAATGAGAAGCGTCTGTTTGGATATGCCAAAAGTATGGTTAAAAGTGAGAACAGTGTTCCTTTTTTCCGTAGATTCTTTGATTTTGAAAGATAATCACGATCATTTGAAAGTCAGTGAATTTCATGAAATGCTTTTGGGAGAAACGCACATGTGTTACCCTGAAATGACAAGCGTCTGTTTGGGATATGTCAAAGTATGTGGTTGGGTGCGAGAACAGTGTTCCTTTCTCCGAACAAGCTTTACTTGGAAAGATAATCACGATCATTTGAAAGTCAGTGAATTTCTTATGAAATGCTTTGTGAGAGAAACGCACATGTGTTACTCTGAAATGAGAAGCGTTCTGTTTGGGATATGTCAAAGTATGGTTAAAAGTGAGAACAAGGTTCCTTTCTCCGAAGAAGCTTTACTTTGAAAGATAATCACGATCATTTGAAAGTCAGTGAATTTCATGAAATGCTTTTGTGAGAAACGCACATGTGTTACTCTGAAATGAGAAGCGTCTGTTTGGGATATGTCAAAGTATGGTTAAAAGTGAGAACAGTGTTCCTTTTCTCCGTAGAAGCTTTACTTGGAAAGATAATCACGATCATTTGAAAGTCAGTGAATTTCATGAAATGCTTTTCTGAGAAACGCACATGTGTTACTCTGAAATGAGAAGCGTCGGTTTGGGATATGTCAAAGTATGGTTAAAAGTGAGAACAGTGTTCCTTTTCTCCGTAGAAGCTTTACTTTGAAAGATAATCACGATCATTTGAAAGTCAGTGAATTTCATGAAATGCTTTTGTGAGAAACGCACATGTGTTACTCTGAAATGAGAAGCGTCTGTTTGGGATATGTCAAAGTATGGTTAAAAGTGAGAACAGTGTTCCTTTTCTCCGAAGAAGCTTTACTTGAAAGATAATCACGATCATTTGAAAGTCAGTGAATTTCATGAAATGCTTTTGTGAGAAACGCACATGTGTTACTCTGAAATGAGAAGCGTCTGTTTGGGATATGTCAAAGTATGGTTAAAAGTGAGAACAGTGTTCCTTTTCTCCGTAGAAGGTTTACTTTGAAAGATAATCACGATCATTTGAAAGTCAGTGAATTTCATGAAATGCTTTTGTGAGAAACGCACATGTGTTACTCTGAAATGAGAAGCGTCTGTTTGGGATATGTCAAAGTATGGTTAAAAGTGAGAACAGTGTTCCTTTTCTCCGTAGAAGCTTTACTTTGAAAGATAATCACGATCATTTGAAAGTCAGTGAATTTCATGAAATGCTTTTGTGAGAAACGCACATGTGTTACTCTGAAATGAGAAGCGTCTGTTTGGGATATGTCAAAGTATGGTTAAAAGTGAGAACAGTGTTCCTTTTCTCCGTAGAAGCTTTACTTTGAAAGATAATCACGATCATTTGAAAGTCAGTGAATTTCATGAAATGCTTTGTGAGAAACGCACATGTGTTACTCTGAAATGAGAAGCGTCTGTTTGGGATATGTCAAAGTATGGTTAAAAGTGAGAACAGTGTTCCTTTTCTCCGTAGAAGCTTTACTTTGAAAGATAATCATGATCATTTGAAAGTCAGTGAATTTCATGAAATGCTTTTGTGAGAAACGCACATGTGTTACTCTGAAATGAGAAGCGTCTGTTTGGGATATGTCAAAGTATGGTTAAAAGTGAGAACAGTGTTCCTTTTCTCCGTAGAAGCTTTACTTTGAAAGATAATCACGATCATTTGAAAGTCAGTGAATTCTATTGAAATGCTTTTGTGAGAAACGCACATGTGTTACTCTGAAATGAGAAGCGTCTGTTTGGGATATGTCAAAGTATGGTTAAAAGTGAGAACAGTGTTCCTTTTCTCCGTAGAAGCTTTACTTTGAAAGATAATCACGATCATTTGAAAGTCAGTGAATTTCATGAAATGTTTTTGTGAGAAACGCACATGTGTTACTCTGAAATGAGAAGCGTCTGTTTGGGATATGTCAAAGTATGGTTAAAAGTGAGAACAGTGTTCTTTTTCTCCGTAGAAGCTTTACTTTGAAAGATAATCACGATCATTTGAAAGTCAGTGAATTTCATGAAATGCTTTTGTGAGAAACGCACATGTGTTACTCTGAAATGAGAAGCGTCTGTTTGGGATATGTCAAAGTATGGTTAAAAGTGAGAACAGTGTTCCTTTTCTCCGTAGAAGCTTTACTTTGAAAGATAATCACGATCATTTGAAAGTCAGTGAATTTCATGAAATGCTTTTGTGAGAAACGCACATGTGTTACTCTGAAATGAGAAGCGTCTGTTTGGGATATGTCAAAGTATGGTTAAAAGTGAGAACAGTGTTCCTTTCCTCCGTAGAAGCTTTACTTTGAAAGATAATCACGATCATTTGAAAGTCAGTGAATTTCATGAAATGCTTTTGTGAGAAACGCACATGTGTTACTCTGAAATGAGAAGCGTCTGTTTGGGATATGTCAAAGTATGGTTAAAAGTGAGAACAGTGTTCCTTTTCTCCGGAGAAGCTTTACTTTGAAAGATAATCACGATCATTTGAAAGTCAGTGAATTTCATGAAATGCTTTTGTGAGAAACGCACATGTGTTACTCTGAAATGAGAAGCGTCTGTTTGGGATATGTCAAAGTATGGTTGAAAGTGAGAACAGTGTTCCTTTTCTCCGTAGATGCTTTACTTTGAAAGATAATCACGATCATTTGAAAGTCAGTGAATTTCAAGAAATGCTTTTGTGAGAAACGCACATGTGTTACTCTGAAATGAGAAGCGTCTGTTTGGGATATGTCAAAGTATGGTTAAAAGTGAGAACAGTGTTCCTTTTCTCCGTAGAAGCTTTACTTTGAAAGATAATCACGATCATTTGAAAGTCAGTGAATTTCATGAAATGCTTTTGTGAGAAACGCACATGTGTTACTCTGAAATGAGAAGCGTCTGTTTGGGATATGTCAAAGTATGGTTAAAAGTGAGAACAGTGTTCCTTTTCTCCGGAGAAGCTTTACTTTGAAAGATAATCACGATCATTTGAAAGTCAGTGAATTTCATGAAATGCTTTTGTGAGAAACGCACATGTGTTACTCTGAAATGAAAAGCGTCTGTTTGGGATATGTCAAAGTATGGTTAAAAGTGAGAACAGTGTTCCTTTTCTCCGTAGAAGCTTTACTTTGAAAGATAATCACGATCATTTGAAAGTCAGTGAATTTCATGAAATGCTTTTGTGAGAAACGACATGTGTTACTCTGAAATGAGAAGCGCCTGTTTGGGATATGTCAAAGTATGGTTAAAAGTGAGAACAGTGTTCCTTTTCTCCGTAGAAGCCTTTACTTTGAAAGATAATCACCATCATTTGAAAGTCAGTGAATTTCATGAAATGCTTTTGTGAGAAACGCACATGTGTTACTCTGAAATGAGAAGCGTCTGTTTGGGATATGTCAAAGTATGGTTAAAAGTGAGAACAGTGTTCCTTTTCTCCGGAGAAGCTTTACTTTGAAAGATAATCACGATCATTTGAAAGTCAGTGAATTTCATGAAATGTTTTTGTGAGAAACGCACATGTGTTACTCTGAAATGAGAAGCGTCTGTTTGGGATATGTCAAAGTATGGTTAAAAGTGAGAACAGTGTTCCTTTTCTCCGTAGAAGCTTTACTTTGAAAGATAATCACGATCATTTGAAAGTCAGTGAATTTCATGAAATGCTTTTGTGAGAAACGCACATGTGTTACTCTGAAATGAGAAGCGTCTGTTTGGGATATGTCAAAGTATGGTTAAAAGTGAGAATAGTGTTCCTTTTCTCCGTAGAAGCTTTACTTTGAAAGATAATCACGATCATTTGAAAGTCAGTGAATTTCATGAAATGCTTTTGTGAGAAACGCACATGTGTTACTCTGAAATGAGAAGCGTCTGTTTGGGATATGTCAAAGTATGGTTAAAAGTGAGAACAGTGTTCCTTTTCTCCGTAGAAGCTTTACTTTGAAAGATAATCACGATCATTTGAAAGTCAGTGAATTTCATGAAATGCTTTTGTGAGAAACGCACATGTGTTACTCTGAAATGAGAAGCGTCTGTTTGGGATATGTCAAAGCATGGTTAAAAGCGAGAACAGTGTTCCTTTTCTCCGTAGAAGCTTTACTTTGAAAGATAATCACGATCATTTGAAAGTCAGTGAATTTCATGAAATGCTTTTGTGAGAAACGCACATGTGTTACTCTGAAATGAGAAGCGTCTGTTTGGGATATGTCAAAGTATGGTTAAAAGTGAGAACAGTGTTCCTTTTCTCCGTAGAAGCTTTACTTTGAAAGATAATCACGATCATTTGAAAGTCAGTGAATTTCATGAAATGCTTTTGTGAGAAACGCACATGTGTTACTCTGAAATGAGAAGCGTCTGTTTGGGATATGTCAAAGTATGGTTAAAAGTGAGAACAGTGTTCCTTTTCTCCGTAGATGCTTTACTTTGAAAGATAATCACGATCATTTGAAAGTCAGTGAATTTCATGAAATGCTTTTGTGAGAAACGCACATGTGTTACTCTGAAATGAGAAGCGTCTGTTTGGGATATGTCAAAGTATGGTTAAAAGTGAGAACAGTGTTCCTTTTCTCCGTAGAAGCTTTACTTTGAAAGATAATCACGATCATTTGAAAGTCAGTGAATTTCATGAAATGCTTTTGTGAGAAACGCACATGTGTTACTCTGAAATGAGAAGCGTCTGTTTGGGATATGTCAAAGTATGGTTAAAAGTGAGAACAGTGTTCCTTTTCTCCGTAGAAGCTTTACTTTGAAAGATAATCACGATCATTTGAAAGTCAGTGAATTTCATGAAATGCTTTTGTGAGAAACGCACATGTGTTACTCTGAAATGAGAAGCGTCTGTTTGGGATATGTCAAAGTATGGTTAAAAGTGAGAACAGTGTTCCTTTTCTCTGTAGAAGCTTTACTTTGAAAGATAATCACGATCATTTGAAAGTCAGTGAATTTCATGAAATGCTTTTGTGGAGAAACGCACATGTGTTACTCTGAAATGAGAAGCGTCTGTTTGGGATATGTCAAAGTATGGTTAAAAGTGAGAACAGTGTTCCTTTTCTCCGTAGAAGCTTTACTTTGAAAGATAATCACGATCATTTGAAAGTCAGTGAATTTCATGAAATGCTTTTGTGAGAAACGCACATGTGTTACTCTGAAATGAGAAGCGTCTGTTTGGGATATGTCAAAGTATGGTTAAAAGTGAGAACAGTGTTCCTTTTCTCCGTAGAAGCTTTACTTTGAAAGATAATCACGATCATTTGAAAGTCAGTGAATTTCATGAAATGCTTTTGTGAGAAACGCACATGTGTTACTCTGAAATGAGAAGCGTCTGTTTGGGATATGTCAAAGTATGGTTAAAAGTGAGAACAGTGTTCCTTTTCTCCGTAGAAGCTTTACTTGAAAGATAATCACGATCATTTGAAAGTCAGTGAATTTCATGAAATGCTTTTGTGAGAAACGCACATGTGTTACTCTGAAATGAGAAGCGTCTGTTTGGGATATGTCAAAGTATGGTTAAAAGTGAGAACAGTGTTCCTTTTCTCCGTAGAAGCTTTACTTTGAAAGATAATCACGATCATTTGAAAGTCAGTGAATTTCATGAAATGCTTTTGTGAGAAACGCACATGTGTTACTCTGAAATGAGAAGCGCCTGTTTGGGATATGTCAAAGTATGGTTAAAAGTGAGAACAGTGTTCCTTTTCTCCGTAGAAGCTTTACTTTGAAAGATAATCACGATCATTTGAAAGTCAGTGAATTTCATGAAATGCTTTTGTGAGAAACGCACATGTGTTACTCTGAAATGAGAAGCGTCTGTTTGGGATATGTCAAAGTATGGTTAAAAGTGAGAACAGTGTTCCTTTTCTCCGTAGAAGCTTTACTTTGAAAGATAATCACGATCATTTGAAAGTCAGTGAATTTCATGAAATGCTTTTGTGAGAAACGCACATGTGTTACTCTGAAATGAGAAGCGTCTGTTTGGGATATGTCAAAGTATGGTTAAAAGTGAGAACAGTGTTCCTTTTCTCCGTAGAAGCTTTACTTTGAAAGATAATCACGATCATTTGAAAGTCAGTGAATTTCATGAAATGCTTTTGTGAGAAACGCACATGTGTTACCTCTGAAATGAGAAGCGTCTGTTTGGGATATGTCAAAGTATGGTTAAAAGTGAGAACAGTGTTCCTTTTCTCCGTAGAAGCTTTACTTTGAAAGATAATCACGATCATTTGAAAGTCAGTGAATTTCATGAAATGCTTTTGTGAGAAACGCACATGTGTTACTCTGAAATGAGAAGCGTCTGTTTGGGATATGTCAAAGTATGGTTAAAAGTGAGAACAGTGTTCCTTTTCTCCGTAGAAGCTTTACTTTGAAAGATAATCACGATCATTTGAAAGTCAGTGAATTTCATGAAATGCTTTTGTGAGAAACGCACATGTGTTACTCTGAAATGAGAAGCGCCTGTTTGGGATATGTCAAAGTATGGTTAAAAGTGAGAACAGTGTTCCTTTTCTCCGTAGAAGCTTTACTTTGAAAGATAATCACGATCATTTGAAAGTCAGTGAATTTCATGAAATGCTTTTGTGAGAAACGCACATGTGTTACTCTGAAATGAGAAGCGTCTGTTTGGGATATGTCAAAGTATGGTTAAAAGTGAGAACAGTGTTCCTTTTCTCCGTAGAAGCTTTACTTTGAAAGATAATCACGATCATTTGAAAGTCAGTGAATTTCATGAAATGCTTTTGTGAGAAACGCACATGTGTTACTCTGAAATGAGAAGCGTCTGTTTGGGATATGTCAAAGTATGGTTAAAAGTGAGAACAGTGTTCCTTTTCTCCGTAGAAGCTTTACTTTGAAAGATAATCACGATCATTTGAAAGTCAGTGAATTTCATGAAATGCTTTTGTGAGAAACGCACATGTGTTACTCTGAAATGAGAAGCGTCTGTTTGGGATATGTCAAAGTATGGTTAAAAGTGAGAACAGTGTTCCTTTTCTCCGTAGAAGCTTTACTTTGAAAGATAATCACGATCATTTGAAAGTCAGTGAATTTCATGAAATGCTTTTGTGAGAAACGCACATGTGTTACTCTGAAATGAGAAGCGTCTGTTTGGGATATGTCAAAGCATGGTTAAAAGTGAGAACAGTGTTCCTTTTCTCCGTAGAAGCTTTACTTTGAAAGATAATCACGATCATTTGAAAGTCAGTGAATTTCATGAAATGCTTTTGTGAGAAACGCACATGTGTTACTCTGAAATGAGAAGCGCCTGTTTGGGATATGTCAAAGTATGGTTAAAAGTGAGAACAGTGTTCCTTTTCTCCGTAGAAGCTTTACTTTGAAAGATAATCACGATCATTTGAAAGTCAGTGAATTTCATGAAATGCTTTGTGAGAAACGCACATGTGTTACTCTGAAATGAGAAGCGTCTGTTTGGGATATGTCAAAGTATGGTTAAAAGTGAGAACAGTGTTCCTTTTCTCCGTAGAAGCTTTACTTTGAAAGATAATCACGATCATTTGAAAGTCAGTGAATTTCATGAAATGCTTTTGTGAGAAACGCACATGTGTTACTCTGAAATGAGAAGCGTCTGTTTGGGATATGTCAAAGTATGGTTAAAAGTGAGAACAGTGTTCCTTTTCTCCGTAGAAGCTTTACTTTGAAAGATAATCACGATCATTTGAAAGTCAGTGAATTTCATGAAATGCTTTGTGAGAAACGCACATGTGTTACTCTGAAATGAGAAGCGTCTGTTTGGGATATGTCAAAGTATGGTTAAAAGTGAGAACAGTGTTCCTTTTCTCCGTAGAAGCTTTACTTTGAAAGATAATCACGATCATTTGAAAGTCAGTGAATTTCATGAAATGCTTTTGTGAGAAACGCACATGTGTTACTCTGAAATGAGAAGCGCCTGTTTGGGATATGTCAAAGTATGGTTAAAAGTGAGAACAGTGTTCCTTTTCTCCGTAGAAGCTTTACTTTGAAAGATAATCACGATCATTTGAAAGTCAGTGAATTTCATGAAATGCTTTTGTGAGAAACGCACATGTGTTACTCTGAAATGAGAAGCGCCTGTTTGGGATATGTCAAAGTATGGTTAAAAGTGAGAACAGTGTTCCTTTTCTCCGTAGAAGCTTTACTTTGAAAGATAATCACGATCATTTGAAAGTCAGTGAATTTCATGAAATGCTTTTGTGAGAAACGCACATGTGTTACTCTGAAATGAGAAGCGTCTGTTTGGGATATGTCAAAGTATGGTTAAAAGTGAGAACAGTGTTCCTTTTCTCCGTAGAAGCTTTACTTTGAAAGATAATCACGATCATTTGAAAGTCAGTGAATTTCATGAAATGCTTTTTGTGAGAAACGCACATGTGTTACTCTGAAATGAGAAGCGTCTGTTTGGGATATGTCAAAGTATGGTTAAAAGTGAGAACAGTGTTCCTTTCTCCGTAGAAGCTTTACTTTGAAAGATAATCACGATCATTTGAAAGTCAGTGAATTTCATGAAATGCTTTTGTGAGAAACGCACATGTGTTACTCTGAAATGAGAAGCGTCTGTTTGGGATATGTCAAAGTATGGTTAAAAGTGAGAACAGTGTTCCTTTTCTCCGTAGAAGCTTTACTTTGAAAGATAATCACGATCATTTGAAAGTCAGTGAATTTCATGAAATGCTTTTGTGAGAAACGCACATGTGTTACTCTGAAATGAGAAGCGTCTGTTTGGGATATGTCAAAGTATGGTTAAAAGTGAGAACAGTGTTCCTTTTCTCCGTAGAAGCTTTACTTTGAAAGATAATCACGATCATTTGAAAGTCAGTGAATTTCATGAAATGCTTTTGTGAGAAACGCACATGTGTTACTCTGAAATGAGAAGCGCCTGTTTGGGATATGTCAAAGTATGGTTAAAAGTGAGAACAGTGTTCCTTTTCTCCGTAGAAGCTTTACTTTGAAAGATAATCACGATCATTTGAAAGTCAGTGAATTTCATGAAATGCTTTTGTGAGAAACGCACATGTGTTACTCTGAAATGAGAAGCGCCTGTTTGGGATATGTCAAAGTATGGTTAAAAGTGAGAACAGTGTTCCCCTTTTCTCCGTAGAAGCTTTACTTTGAAAGATAATCACGATCATTTGAAAGTCAGTGAATTTCATGAAATGCTTTTGTGAGAAACGCACATGTGTTACTCTGAAATGAGAAGCGCCCTGTTTGGGATATGTCAAAGTATGGTTAAAAGTGAGAACAGTGTTCCTTTTCTCCGTAGAAGCTTTACTTTGAAAGATAATCACGATCATTTGAAAGTCAGTGAATTTCATGAAATGCTTTTTGTGAGAAACGCACATGTGTTACTCTGAAATGAGAAGCGTCTGTTTGGGATATGTCAAAGTATGGTTAAAAGTGAGAACAGTGTTCCTTTTCTCCGTAGAAGCTTTACTTGAAAGATAATCACGATCATTTGAAAGTCAGTGAATTTCATGAAATGCTTTTGTGAGAAACGCACATGTGTTACTCTGAAATGAGAAGCGTCTGTTTGGGATATGTCAAAGTATGGTTAAAAGTGAGAACAGTGTTCCTTTTCTCCGTAGAAGCTTTACTTTGAAAGATAATCACGATCATTTGAAAGTCAGTGAATTTCATGAAATGCTTTTGTGAGAAACGCACATGTGTTACTCTGAAATGAGAAGCGTCTGTTTGGGATATGTCAAAGTATGGTTAAAAGTGAGAACAGTGTTCCTTTTCTCCGTAGAAGCTTTACTTTGAAAGATAATCACGATCATTTGAAAGTCAGTGAATTTCATGAAATGCTTTTGTGAGAAACGCACATGTGTTACTCTGAAATGAGAAGCGCCTGTTTGGGATATGTCAAAGTATGGTTAAAAGTGAGAACAGTGTTCCTTTTCTCCGTAGAAGCTTTACTTTGAAAGATAATCACGATCATTTGAAAGTCAGTGAATTTCATGAAATGCTTTTGTGAGAAACGCACATGTGTTACTCTGAAATGAGAAGCGTCTGTTTGGGATATGTCAAAGTATGGTTAAAAGTGAGAACAGTGTTCCTTTTCTCCGTAGAAGCTTTACTTTGAAAGATAATCACGATCATTTGAAAGTCAGTGAATTTCATGAAATGCTTTTGTGAGAAACGCACATGTGTTACTCTGAAATGAGAAGCGTCTGTTTGGGATATGTCAAAGTATGGTTAAAAGTGAGAACAGTGTTCCTTTTCTCCGTAGAAGCTTTACTTTGAAAGATAATCACGATCATTTGAAAGTCAGTGAATTTCATGAAATGCTTTTGTGAGAAACGCACATGTGTTACTCTGAAATGAGAAGCGTCTGTTTGGGATATGTCAAAGTATGGTTAAAAGTGAGAACAGTGTTCCTTTTCTCCGTAGAAGCTTTACTTTGAAAGATAATCACGATCATTTGAAAGTCAGTGAATTTCATGAAATGCTTTTGTGAGAAACGCACATGTGTTACTCTGAAATGAGAAGCGTCTGTTTGGGATATGTCAAAGTATGGTTAAAAGTGAGAACAGTGTTCCTTTTCTCCGTAGAAGCTTTACTTTGAAAGATAATCACGATCATTTGAAAGTCAGTGAATTTCATGAAATGCTTTTGTGAGAAACGCACATGTGTTACTCTGAAATGAGAAGCGTCTGTTTGGGATATGTCAAAGTATGGTTAAAAGTGAGAACAGTGTTCCTTTTCTCCGTAGAAGCTTTACTTTGAAAGATAATCACGATCATTTGAAAGTCAGTGAATTTCATGAAATGCTTTTGTGAGAAACGCACATGTGTTACTCTGAAATGAGAAGCGTCTGTTTGGGATATGTCAAAGTATGGTTAAAAGTGAGAACAGTGTTCCTTTTCTCCGTAGAAGCTTTACTTTGAAAGATAATCACGATCATTTGAAAGTCAGTGAATTTCATGAAATGCTTTTGTGAGAAACGCACATGTGTTACTCTGAAATGAGAAGCGTCTGTTTGGGATATGTCAAAGTATGGTTAAAAGTGAGAACAGTGTTCCTTTTCTCCGTAGAAGCTTTACTTTGAAAGATAATCACGATCATTTGAAAGTCAGTGAATTTCATGAAATGCTTTTGTGAGAAACGCACATGTGTTACTCTGAAATGAGAAGCGTCTGTTTGGGATATGTCAAAGTATGGTTAAAAGTGAGAACAGTGTTCCTTTTCTCCGTAGAAGCTTTACTTTGAAAGATAATCACGATCATTTGAAAGTCAGTGAATTTCATGAAATGCTTTTGTGAGAAACGCACATGTGTTACTCTGAAATGAGAAGCGTCTGTTTGGGATATGTCAAAGTATGGTTAAAAGTGAGAACAGTGTTCCTTTTCTCCGTAGAAGCTTTACTTTGAAAGATAATCACGATCATTTGAAAGTCAGTGAATTTCATGAAATGCTTTTGTGAGAAACGCACATGTGTTACTCTGAAATGAGAAGCGTCTGTTTGGGATATGTCAAAGTATGGTTAAAAGTGAGAACAGTGTTCCTTTTCTCCGTAGAAGCTTTACTTTGAAAGATAATCACGATCATTTGAAAGTCAGTGAATTTCATGAAATGCTTTTGTGAGAAACGACATGTGTTACTCTGAAATGAGAAGCGTCTGTTTGGGATATGTCAAAGTATGGTTAAAAGTGAGAACAGTGTTCCTTTTCTCCGTAGAAGCTTTACTTTGAAAGATAATCACGATCATTTGAAAGTCAGTGAATTTCATGAAATGCTTTTGTGAGAAACGCACATGTGTTACTCTGAAATGAGAAGCGCCTGTTTGGGATATGTCAAAGTATGGTTAAAAGTGAGAACAGTGTTCCTTTTCTCCGTAGAAGCTTTACTTTGAAAGATAATCACGATCATTTGAAAGTCAGTGAATTTCATGAAATGCTTTTGTGAGAAACGCACATGTGTTACTCTGAAATGAGAAGCGTCTGTTTGGGATATGTCAAAGTATGGTTAAAAGTGAGAACAGTGTTCCTTTTCTCCGTAGAAGCTTTACTTTGAAAGATAATCACGATCATTTGAAAGTCAGTGAATTTCATGAAATGCTTTTGTGAGAAACGCACATGTGTTACCTGAAATGAGAAGCGCCTGTTTGGGATATGTCAAAGCATGGTTAAAAGTGAGAACAGTGTTCCTTTTCTCCGTAGAAGCTTTACTTTGAAAGATAATCACGATCATTTGAAAGTCAGTGAATTTCATGAAATGCTTTTGTGAGAAACGCACATGTGTTACTCTGAAATGAGAAGCGTCTGTTTGGGATATGTCAAAGTATGGTTAAAAGTGAGAACAGTGTTCCTTTTCTCCGTAGAAGCTTTACTTTGAAAGATAATCACGATCATTTGAAAGTCAGTGAATTTCATGAAATGCTTTTGTGAGAAACGCACATGAGTTACTCTGAAATGAGAAGCGTCTGTTTGGGATATGTCAAAGTATGGTTAAAAGTGAGAACAGTGTTCCTTTTCTCCGTAGAAGCTTTACTTTGAAAGATAATCACGATCATTTGAAAGTCAGTGAATTTCATGAAATGCCTTTGTGAGAAACGCACATGTGTTACTCTGAAATGAGAAGCGTCTGTTTGGGATATGTCAAAGTATGGTTAAAAGTGAGAACAGTGTTCCTTTTCTCCGTAGAAGCTTTACTTTGAAAGATAATCACGATCATTTGAAAGTCAGTGAATTTCATGAAATGCTTTGTGAGAAACGCACATGTGTTACTCTGAAATGAGAAGCGTCTGTTTGGGATATGTCAAAGTATGGTTAAAAGTGAGAACAGTGTTCCTTTTCTCCGTAGAAGCTTTACTTTGAAAGATAATCACGATCATTTGAAAGTCAGTGAATTTCATGAAATGCTTTTGTGAGAAACGCACATGTGTTACTCTGAAATGAGAAGCGTCTGTTTGGGATATGTCAAAGTATGGTTAAAAGTGAGAACAGTGTTCCTTTTCTCCGTAGAAGCTTTACTTTGAAAGATAATCACGATCATTTGAAAGTCAGTGAATTTCATGAAATGCTTTTGTGAGAAACGCACATGTGTTACTCTGAAATGAGAAGCGTCTGTTTGGGATATGTCAAAGTATGGTTAAAAGTGAGAACAGTGTTCCTTTTCTCCGTAGAAGCTTTACTTTGAAAGATAATCACGATCATTTGAAAGTCAGTGAATTTCATGAAATGCTTTTGTGAGAAACGCACATGTGTTACTCTGAAATGAGAAGCGTCTGTTTGGGATATGTCAAAGTATGGTTAAAAGTGAGAACAGTGTTCCTTTTCTCCGTAGAAGCTTTACTTTGAAAGATAATCACGATCATTTGAAAGTCAGTGAATTTCATGAAATGCTTTTGTGAGAAACGCACATGTGTTACTCTGAAATGAGAAGCGCCTGTTTGGGATATGTCAAAGTATGGTTAAAAGTGAGAACAGTGTTCCTTTTCTCCGTAGAAGCTTTACTTTGAAAGATAATCACGATCATTTGAAAGTCAGTGAATTTCATGAAATGCTTTTGTGAGAAACGCACATGTGTTACTCTGAAATGAGAAGCGTCTGTTTGGGATATGTCAAAGTATGGTTAAAAGTGAGAACAGTGTTCCTTTTCTCCGTAGAAGCTTTACTTTGAAAGATAATCACGATCATTTGAAAGTCAGTGAATTTCATGAAATGCTTTTGTGAGAAACGCACATGTGTTACTCTGAAATGAGAAGCGTCTGTTTGGGATAGGTCAAAGTATGGTTAAAAGTGAGAACAGTGTTCCTTTTCTCCGTAGAAGCTTTACTTTGAAAGATAATCACGATCATTTGAAAGTCAGTGAATTTCATGAAATGCTTTTGTGAGAAACGCACATGTGTTACTCTGAAATGAGAAGCGTCTGTTTGGGATATGTCAAAGTATGGTTAAAAGTGAGAACAGTGTTCCTTTTCTCCGTAGAAGCTTTACTTTGAAAGATAATCACGACCATTTGAAAGTCAGTGAATTTCATGAAATGCTTTTGTGAGAAACGCACATGTGTTACTCTGAAATGAGAAGCGTCTGTTTGGGATATGTCAAAGTATGGTTAAAAGTGAGAACAGTGTTCCTTTTCTCCGTAGAAGCTTTACTTTGAAAGATAATCACGATCATTTGAAAGTCAGTGAATTTCATGAAATGCTTTTGTGAGAAACGCACATGTGTTACTCTGAAATGAGAAGCGTCTGTTTGGGATATGTCAAAGTATGGTTAAAAGTGAGAACAGTGTTCCTTTTCTCCGTAGAAGCTTTACTTTGAAAGATAATCACGATCATTTGAAAGTCAGTGAATTTCATGAAATGCTTTTGTGAGAAACGCACATGTGTTACTCTGAAATGAGAAGCGCCTGTTTGGGATATGTCAAAGTATGGTTAAAAGTGAGAACAGTGTTCCTTTTCTCCGTAGAAGCTTTACTTTGAAAGATAATCACGATCATTTGAAAGTCAGTGAATTTCATGAAATGCTTTTGTGAGAAACGCACATGTGTTACTCTGAAATGAGAAGCGTCTGTTTGGGATATGTCAAAGTATGGTTAAAAGTGAGAACAGTGTTCCTTTTCTCCGTAGAAGCTTTACTTTGAAAGATAATCACGATCATTTGAAAGTCAGTGAATTTCATGAAATGCTTTTGTGAGAAACGCACATGTGTTACTCTGAAATGAGAAGCGCCTGTTTGGGATATGTCAAAGTATGGTTAAAAGTGAGAACAGTGTTCCTTTTCTCCGTAGAAGCTTTACTTTGAAAGATAATCACGATCATTTGAAAGTCAGTGAATTTCATGAAATGCTTTTGTGAGAAACGCACATGTGTTACTCTGAAATGAGAAGCGTCTGTTTGGGATATGTCAAAGTATGGTTAAAAGTGAGAACAGTGTTCCTTTTCTCCGTAGAAGCTTTACTTGAAAGATAATCACGATCATTTGAAAGTCAGTGAATTTCATGAAATGCTTTTGTGAGAAACGCACATGTGTTACTCTGAAATGAGAAGCGTCTGTTTGGGATATGTCAAAGTATGGTTAAAAGTGAGAACAGTGTTCCTTTTCTCCGTAGAAGCTTTACTTTGAAAGATAATCACGATCATTTGAAAGTCAGTGAATTTCATGAAATGCTTTTGTGAGAAACGCACATGTGTTACTCTGAAATGAGAAGCGTCTGTTTGGGATATGTCAAAGTATGGTTAAAAGTGAGAACAGTGTTCCTTTTCTCCGTAGAAGCTTTACTTTGAAAGATAATCACGATCATTTGAAAGTCAGTGAATTTCATGAAATGCTTTTGTGAGAAACGCACATGTGTTACTCTGAAATGAGAAGCGTCTGTTTGGGATATGTCAAAGTATGGTTAAAAGTGAGAACAGTGTTCCTTTTCTCCGTAGAAGCTTTACTTTGAAAGATAATCACGATCATTTGAAAGTCAGTGAATTTCATGAAATGCTTTTGTGAGAAACGCACATGTGTTACTCTGAAATGAGAAGCGTCTGTTTGGGATATGTCAAAGTATGGTTAAAAGTGAGAACAGTGTTCCTTTTCTCCGTAGAAGCTTTACTTGAAAGATAATCACGATCATTTGAAAGTCAGTGAATTTCATGAAATGCTTTTGTGAGAAACGCACATGTGTTACTCTGAAATGAGAAGCGTCTGTTTGGGATATGTCAAAGTATGGTTAAAAGTGAGAACAGTGTTCCTTTTCTCCGTAGAAGCTTTACTTTGAAAGATAATCACGATCATTTGAAAGTCAGTGAATTTCATGAAATGCTTTTGTGAGAAACGCACATGTGTTACTCTGAAATGAGAAGCGTCTGTTTGGGATATGTCAAAGTATGGTTAAAAGTGAGAACAGTGTTCCTTTTCTCCGTAGAAGCTTTACTTTGAAAGATAATCACGATCATTTGAAAGTCAGTGAATTTCATGAAATGCTTTTGTGAGAAACGCACATGTGTTACTCTGAAATGAGAAGCGCCTGTTTGGGATATGTCAAAGTATGGTTAAAAGTGAGAACAGTGTTCCTTTTCTCCGTAGAAGCTTTACTTTGAAAGATAATCACGATCATTTGAAAGTCAGTGAATTTCATGAAATGCTTTTGTGAGAAACGCACATGTGTTACTCTGAAATGAGAAGCGTCTGTTTGGGATATGTCAAAGTATGGTTAAAAGTGAGAACAGTGTTCCTTTTCTCCGTAGAAGCTTTACTTTGAAAGATAATCACGATCATTTGAAAGTCAGTGAATTTCATGAAATGCTTTTGTGAGAAACGCACATGTGTTACTCTGAAATGAGAAGCGCCTGTTTGGGATATGTCAAAGTATGGTTAAAAGTGAGAACAGTGTTCCTTTTCTCCGTAGAAGCTTTACTTTGAAAGATAATCACGATCATTTGAAAGTCAGTGAATTTCATGAAATGCTTTTGTGAGAAACGCACATGTGTTACTCTGAAATGAGAAGCGCCTGTTTGGGATATGTCAAAGTATGGTTAAAAGTGAGAACAGTGTTCCTTTTCTCCGTAGAAGCTTTACTTTGAAAGATAATCACGATCATTTGAAAGTCAGTGAATTTCATGAAATGCTTTTGTGAGAAACGCACATGTGTTACTCTGAAATGAGAAGCGTCTGTTTGGGATATGTCAAAGTATGGTTAAAAGTGAGAACAGTGTTCCTTTTCTCCGTAGAAGCTTTACTTTGAAAGATAATCACGATCATTTGAAAGTCAGTGAATTTCATGAAATGCTTTTGTGAGAAACGCACATGTGTTACTCTGAAATGAGAAGCGCTCTGTTTGGGATATGTCAAAGTATGGTTAAAAGTGAGAACAGTGTTCCTTTTCTCCGTAGAAGCTTTACTTTGAAAGATAATCACGATCATTTGAAAGTCAGTGAATTTCATGAAATGCTTTTGTGAGAAACGCACATGTGTTACTCTGAAATGAGAAGCGTCTGTTTGGGATATGTCAAAGTATGGTTAAAAGTGAGAACAGTGTTCCTTTTCTCTGTAGAAGCTTTACTTTGAAAGATAATCACGATCATTTGAAAGTCAGTGAATTTCATGAAATGCTTTTGTGAGAAACGCACATGTGTTACTCTGAAATGAGAAGCGTCTGTTTGGGATATGTCAAAGTATGGTTAAAAGTGAGAACAGTGTTCCTTTTCTCCGTAGAAGCTTTACTTTGAAAGATAATCACGATCATTTGAAAGTCAGTGAATTTCATGAAATGCTTTTGTGAGAAACGCACATGTGTTACTCTGAAATGAGAAGCGTCTGTTTGGGATATGTCAAAGTATGGTTAAAAGTGAGAACAGTGTTCCTTTTCTCCGTAGAAGCTTTACTTGAAAGATAATCACGATCATTTGAAAGTCAGTGAATTTCATGAAATGCTTTTGTGAGAAACGCACATGTGTTACTCTGAAATGAGAAGCGTCTGTTTGGGATATGTCAAAGTATGGTTAAAAGCGAGAACAGTGTTCCTTTTCTCCGTAGAAGCTTTACTTTGAAAGATAATCACGATCATTTGAAAGTCAGTGAATTTCATGAAATGCTTTTGTGAGAAACGCACATGTGTTACTCTGAAATGAGAAGCGTCTGTTTGGGTTGGGATATGTCAAAGTATGGTTAAAAGTGAGAACAGTGTTCCTTTTCTCCGTAGAAGCTTTACTTTGAAAGATAATCACGATCATTTGAAAGTCAGTGAATTTCATGAAATGCTTTTGTGAGAAACGCACATGTGTTACTCTGAAATGAGAAGCGTCTGTTTGGGATATGTCAAAGTATGGTTAAAAGTGAGAACAGTGTTCCTTTTCTCCGTAGAAGCTTTACTTTGAAAGATAATCACGATCATTTGAAAGTCAGTGAATTTCATGAAATGCTTTTGTGAGAAACGCACATGTGTTACTCTGAAATGAGAAGCGCTCTGTTTGGGATATGTCAAAGTATGGTTAAAAGTGAGAACAGTGTTCCTTTTCTCCGTAGAAGCTTTACTTTGAAAGATAATCACGATCATTTGAAAGTCAGTGAATTTCATGAAATGCTTTTGTGAGAAACGCACATGTGTTACTCTGAAATGAGAAGCGTCTGTTTGGGATATGTCAAAGTATGGTTAAAAGTGAGAACAGTGTTCCTTTTCTCCGTAGAAGCTTTACTTTGAAAGATAATCACGATCATTTGAAAGTCAGTGAATTTCATGAAATGCTTTTGTGAGAAACGCACATGTGTTACTCTGAAATGAGAAGCGTCTGTTTGGGATATGTCAAAGTATGGTTAAAAGTGAGAACAGTGTTCCTTTTCTCCGTAGAAGCTTTACTTTGAAAGATAATCACGATCATTTGAAAGTCAGTGAATTTCATGAAATGCTTTTGTGAGAAACGCACATGTGTTACTCTGAAATGAGAAGCGTCTGTTTGGGATATGTCAAAGTATGGTTAAAAGTGAGAACAGTGTTCCTTTTCTCCGTAGAAGCTTTACTTTGAAAGATAATCACGATCATTTGAAAGTCAGTGAATTTCATGAAATGCTTTTGTGAGAAACGCACATGTGTTACTCTGAAATGAGAAGCGTCTGTTTGGGATAGTGTTGGGATATGTCAAAGTATGGTTAAAAGTGAGAACAGTGTTCCTTTTCTCCGTAGAAGCTTTACTTGGAAAGATAATCACGATCATTTGAAAGTCAGTGAATTTCATGAAATGCTTTTGTGAGAAACGCACATGTGTTACTCTGAAATGAGAAGCGTCTGTTTGGGATATGTCAAAGTATGGTTAAAAGTGAGAACAGTGTTCCTTTTCTCCGTAGAAGCTTTACTTTGAAAGATAATCACGATCATTTGAAAGTCAGTGAATTTCATGAAATGCTTTTGTGAGAAACGCACATGTGTTACTCTGAAATGAGAAGCGTCTGTTTGGGATATGTCAAAGTATGGTTAAAAGTGAGAACAGTGTTCCTTTTCTCCGTAGAAGCTTTACTTTGAAAGATAATCACGATCATTTGAAAGTCAGTGAATTTCATGAAATGCTTTTGTGAGAAACGCACATGTGTTACTCTGAAATGAGAAGCGTCTGTTTGGGATATGTCAAAGTATGGTTAAAAGTGAGAACAGTGTTCCTTTTCTCCGTAGAAGCTTTACTTTGAAAGATAATCACGATCATTTGAAAGTCAGTGAATTTCATGAAATGCTTTTGTGAGAAACGCACATGTGTTACTCTGAAATGAGAAGCGTCTGTTTGGGATATGTCAAAGTATGGTTAAAAGTGAGAACAGTGTTCCTTTTCTCCGTAGAAGCTTTACTTTGAAAGATAATCACGATCATTTGAAAGTCAGTGAATTTCATGAAATGCTTTTGTGAGAAACGCACATGTGTTACTCTGAAATGAGAAGCGTCTGTTTGGGATATGTCAAAGTATGGTTAAAAGTGAGAACAGTGTTCCTTTTCTCCGTAGAAGCTTTACTTGGAAAGATAATCACGATCATTTGAAAGTCAGTGAATTTCATGAAATGCTTTTGTGAGAAACGCACATGTGTTACTCTGAAATGAGAAGCGTCTGTTTGGGATATGTCAAAGTATGGTTAAAAGTGAGAACAGTGTTCCTTTTCTCCGTAGAAGCTTTACTTTGAAAGATAATCACGATCATTTGAAAGTCAGTGAATTTCATGAAATGCTTTTGTGAGAAACGCACATGTGTTACTCTGAAATGAGAAGCGTCTGTTTGGGATATGTCAAAGTATGGTTAAAAGTGAGAACAGTGTTCCTTTTCTCCGTAGAAGCTTTACTTGGAAAGATAATCACGATCATTTGAAAGTCAGTGAATTTCATGAAATGCTTTTGTGAGAAACGCACATGTGTTACTCTGAAATGAGAAGCGTCTGTTTGGGATATGTCAAAGTATGGTTAAAAGTGAGAACAGTGTTCCTTTTCTCCGTAGAAGCTTTACTTTGAAAGATAATCACGATCATTTGAAAGTCAGTGAATTTCATGAAATGCTTTTGTGAGAAACGCACATGTGTTACTCTGAAATGAGAAGCGTCTGTTTGGGATATGTCAAAGTATGGTTAAAAGTGAGAACAGTGTTCCTTTTCTCCGTAGAAGCTTTACTTGGAAAGATAATCACGATCATTTGAAAGTCAGTGAATTTCATGAAATGCTTTTGTGAGAAACGCACATGTGTTACTCTGAAATGAGAAGCGTCTGTTTGGGATATGTCAAAGTATGGTTAAAAGTGAGAACAGTGTTCCTTTTCTCCGTAGAAGCTTTACTTTGAAAGATAATCACGATCATTTGAAAGTCAGTGAATTTCATGAAATGCTTTTGTGAGAAACGCACATGTGTTACTCTGAAATGAGAAGCGTCTGTTTGGGATATGTCAAAGTATGGTTAAAAGTGAGAACAGTGTTCCTTTTCTCCGTAGAAGCTTTACTTTGAAAGATAATCACGATCATTTGAAAGTCAGTGAATTTCATGAAATGCTTTTGTGAGAAACGCACATGTGTTACTCTGAAATGAGAAGCGTCTGTTTGGGATATGTCAAAGTATGGTTAAAAGTGAGAACAGTGTTCCTTTTCTCCGTAGAAGCTTTACTTTGAAAGATAATCACGATCATTTGAAAGTCAGTGAATTTCATGAAATGCTTTTGTGAGAAACGCACATGTGTTACTCTGAAATGAGAAGCGTCTGTTTGGGATATGTCAAAGTATGGTTAAAAGTGAGAACAGTGTTCCTTTTCTCCGTAGAAGCTTTACTTTGAAAGATAATCACGATCATTTGAAAGTCAGTGAATTTCATGAAATGCTTTTGTGAGAAACGCACATGTGTTACTCTGAAATGAGAAGCGTCTGTTTGGGATATGTCAAAGTATGGTTAAAAGTGAGAACAGTGTTCCTTTTCTCCGTAGAAGCTTTACTTTGAAAGATAATCACGATCATTTGAAAGTCAGTGAATTTCATGAAATGCTTTTGTGAGAAACGCACATGTGTTACTCTGAAATGAGAAGCGTCTGTTTGGGATATGTCAAAGTATGGTTAAAAGTGAGAACAGTGTTCCTTTTCTCCGTAGAAGCTTTACTTTGAAAGATAATCACGATCATTTGAAAGTCAGTGAATTTCATGAAATGCTTTTGTGAGAAACGCACATGTGTTACTCTGAAATGAGAAGCGTCTGTTTGGGATATGTCAAAGTATGGTTAAAAGTGAGAACAGTGTTCCTTTTCTCCGTAGAAGCTTTACTTTGAAAGATAATCACGATCATTTGAAAGTCAGTGAATTTCATGAAATGCTTTTGTGAGAAACGCACATGTGTTACTCTGAAATGAGAAGCGTCTGTTTGGGATATGTCAAAGTATGGTTAAAAGTGAGAACAGTGTTCCTTTTCTCCGTAGAAGCTTTACTTTGAAAGATAATCACGATCATTTGAAAGTCAGTGAATTTCATGAAATGCTTTTGTGAGAAACGCACATGTGTTACTCTGAAATGAGAAGCGTCTGTTTGGGATATGTCAAAGTATGGTTAAAAGTGAGAACAGTGTTCCTTTTCTCCGTAGAAGCTTTACTTTGAAAGATAATCACGATCATTTGAAAGTCAGTGAATTTCATGAAATGCTTTTGTGAGAAACGCACATGTGTTACTCTGAAATGAGAAGCGTCTGTTTGGGATATGTCAAAGTATGGTTAAAAGTGAGAACAGTGTTCCTTTTCTCCGTAGAAGCTTTACTTTGAAAGATAATCACGATCATTTGAAAGTCAGTGAATTTCATGAAATGCTTTTGTGAGAAACGCACATGTGTTACTCTGAAATGAGAAGCGTCTGTTTGGGATATGTCAAAGTATGGTTAAAAGTGAGAACAGTGTTCCTTTTCTCCGTAGAAGCTTTACTTGGAAAGATAATCACGATCATTTGAAAGTCAGTGAATTTCATGAAATGCTTTTGTGAGAAACGCACATGTGTTACTCTGAAATGAGAAGCGTCTGTTTGGGATATGTCAAAGTATGGTTAAAAGTGAGAACAGTGTTCCTTTTCTCCGTAGAAGCTTTACTTGGAAAGATAATCACGATCATTTGAAAGTCAGTGAATTTCATGAAATGCTTTTGTGAGAAACGCACATGTGTTACTCTGAAATGAGAAGCGTCTGTTTGGGATATGTCAAAGTATGGTTAAAAGTGAGAACAGTGTTCCTTTTCTCCGTAGAAGCTTTACTTTGAAAGATAATCACGATCATTTGAAAGTCAGTGAATTTCATGAAATGCTTTTGTGAGAAACGCACATGTGTTACTCTGAAATGAGAAGCGTCTGTTTGGGATATGTCAAAGTATGGTTAAAAGTGAGAACAGTGTTCCTTTTCTCCGTAGAAGCTTTACTTTGAAAGATAATCACGATCATTTGAAAGTCAGTGAATTTCATGAAATGCTTTTGTGAGAAACGCACATGTGTTACTCTGAAATGAGAAGCGTCTGTTTGGGATATGTCAAAGTATGGTTAAAAGTGAGAACAGTGTTCCTTTTCTCCGTAGAAGCTTTACTTGGAAAGATAATCACGATCATTTGAAAGTCAGTGAATTTCATGAAATGCTTTTGTGAGAAACGCACATGTGTTACTCTGAAATGAGAAGCGTCTGTTTGGGATATGTCAAAGTATGGTTAAAAGTGAGAACAGTGTTCCTTTTCTCCGTAGAAGCTTTACTTTGAAAGATAATCACGATCATTTGAAAGTCAGTGAATTTCATGAAATGCTTTTGTGAGAAACGCACATGTGTTACTCTGAAATGAGAAGCGTCTGTTTGGGATATGTCAAAGTATGGTTAAAAGTGAGAACAGTGTTCCTTTTCTCCGTAGAAGCTTTACTTGGAAAGATAATCACGATCATTTGAAAGTCAGTGAATTTCATGAAATGCTTTTGTGAGAAACGCACATGTGTTACTCTGAAATGAGAAGCGTCTGTTTGGGATATGTCAAAGTATGGTTAAAAGTGAGAACAGTGTTCCTTTTCTCCGTAGAAGCTTTACTTGGAAAGATAATCACGATCATTTGAAAGTCAGTGAATTTCATGAAATGCTTTTGTGAGAAACGCACATGTGTTACTCTGAAATGAGAAGCGTCTGTTTGGGATATGTCAAAGTATGGTTAAAAGTGAGAACAGTGTTCCTTTTCTCCGTAGAAGCTTTACTTGGAAAGATAATCACGATCATTTGAAAGTCAGTGAATTTCATGAAATGCTTTTGTGAGAAACGCACATGTGTTACTCTGAAATGAGAAGCGTCTGTTTGGGATATGTCAAAGTATGGTTAAAAGTGAGAACAGTGTTCCTTTTCTCCGTAGAAGCTTTACTTGGAAAGATAATCACGATCATTTGAAAGTCAGTGAATTTCATGAAATGCTTTTGTGAGAAACGCACATGTGTTACTCTGAAATGAGAAGCGTCTGTTTGGGATATGTCAAAGTATGGTTAAAAGTGAGAACAGTGTTCCTTTTCTCCGTAGAAGCTTTACTTGGAAAGATAATCACGATCATTTGAAAGTCAGTGAATTTCATGAAATGCTTTTGTGAGAAACGCACATGTGTTACTCTGAAATGAGAAGCGTCTGTTTGGGATATGTCAAAGTATGGTTAAAAGTGAGAACAGTGTTCCTTTTCTCCGTAGAAGCTTTACTTGGAAAGATAATCACGATCATTTGAAAGTCAGTGAATTTCATGAAATGCTTTTGTGAGAAACGCACATGTGTTACTCTGAAATGAGAAGCGTCTGTTTGGGATATGTCAAAGTATGGTTAAAAGTGAGAACAGTGTTCCTTTTCTCCGTAGAAGCTTTACTTTGAAAGATAATCACGATCATTTGAAAGTCAGTGAATTTCATGAAATGCTTTTGTGAGAAACGCACATGTGTTACTCTGAAATGAGAAGCGTCTGTTTGGGATATGTCAAAGTATGGTTAAAAGTGAGAACAGTGTTCCTTTTCTCCGTAGAAGCTTTACTTGGAAAGATAATCACGATCATTTGAAAGTCAGTGAATTTCATGAAATGCTTTTGTGAGAAACGCACATGTGTTACTCTGAAATGAGAAGCGTCTGTTTGGGATATGTCAAAGTATGGTTAAAAGTGAGAACAGTGTTCCTTTTCTCCGTAGAAGCTTTACTTGGAAAGATAATCACGATCATTTGAAAGTCAGTGAATTTCATGAAATGCTTTTGTGAGAAACGCACATGTGTTACTCTGAAATGAGAAGCGTCTGTTTGGGATATGTCAAAGTATGGTTAAAAGTGAGAACAGTGTTCCTTTTCTCCGTAGAAGCTTTACTTGGAAAGATAATCACGATCATTTGAAAGTCAGTGAATTTCATGAAATGCTTTTGTGAGAAACGCACATGTGTTACTCTGAAATGAGAAGCGTCTGTTTGGGATATGTCAAAGTATGGTTAAAAGTGAGAACAGTGTTCCTTTTCTCCGTAGAAGCTTTACTTTGAAAGATAATCACGATCATTTGAAAGTCAGTGAATTTCATGAAATGCTTTTGTGAGAAACGCACATGTGTTACTCTGAAATGAGAAGCGTCTGTTTGGGATATGTCAAAGTATGGTTAAAAGTGAGAACAGTGTTCCTTTTCTCCGTAGAAGCTTTACTTGGAAAGATAATCACGATCATTTGAAAGTCAGTGAATTTCATGAAATGCTTTTGTGAGAAACGCACATGTGTTACTCTGAAATGAGAAGCGTCTGTTTGGGATATGTCAAAGTATGGTTAAAAGTGAGAACAGTGTTCCTTTTCTCCGTAGAAGCTTTACTTTGAAAGATAATCACGATCATTTGAAAGTCAGTGAATTTCATGAAATGCTTTTGTGAGAAACGCACATGTGTTACTCTGAAATGAGAAGCGTCTGTTTGGGATATGTCAAAGTATGGTTAAAAGTGAGAACAGTGTTCCTTTTCTCCGTAGAAGCTTTACTTGGAAAGATAATCACGATCATTTGAAAGTCAGTGAATTTCATGAAATGCTTTTGTGAGAAACGCACATGTGTTACTCTGAAATGAGAAGCGTCTGTTTGGGATATGTCAAAGTATGGTTAAAAGTGAGAACAGTGTTCCTTTTCTCCGTAGAAGCTTTACTTGGAAAGATAATCACGATCATTTGAAAGTCAGTGAATTTCATGAAATGCTTTTGTGAGAAACGCACATGTGTTACTCTGAAATGAGAAGCGTCTGTTTGGGATATGTCAAAGTATGGTTAAAAGTGAGAACAGTGTTCCTTTTCTCCGTAGAAGCTTTACTTTGAAAGATAATCACGATCATTTGAAAGTCAGTGAATTTCATGAAATGCTTTTGTGAGAAACGCACATGTGTTACTCTGAAATGAGAAGCGTCTGTTTGGGATATGTCAAAGTATGGTTAAAAGTGAGAACAGTGTTCCTTTTCTCCGTAGAAGCTTTACTTGGAAAGATAATCACGATCATTTGAAAGTCAGTGAATTTCATGAAATGCTTTTGTGAGAAACGCACATGTGTTACTCTGAAATGAGAAGCGTCTGTTTGGGATATGTCAAAGTATGGTTAAAAGTGAGAACAGTGTTCCTTTTCTCCGTAGAAGCTTTACTTGGAAAGATAATCACGATCATTTGAAAGTCAGTGAATTTCATGAAATGCTTTTGTGAGAAACGCACATGTGTTACTCTGAAATGAGAAGCGTCTGTTTGGGATATGTCAAAGTATGGTTAAAAGTGAGAACAGTGTTCCTTTTCTCCGTAGAAGCTTTACTTGGAAAGATAATCACGATCATTTGAAAGTCAGTGAATTTCATGAAATGCTTTTGTGAGAAACGCACATGTGTTACTCTGAAATGAGAAGCGTCTGTTTGGGATATGTCAAAGTATGGTTAAAAGTGAGAACAGTGTTCCTTTTCTCCGTAGAAGCTTTACTTTGAAAGATAATCACGATCATTTGAAAGTCAGTGAATTTCATGAAATGCTTTTGTGAGAAACGCACATGTGTTACTCTGAAATGAGAAGCGTCTGTTTGGGATATGTCAAAGTATGGTTAAAAGTGAGAACAGTGTTCCTTTTCTCCGTAGAAGCTTTACTTTGAAAGATAATCACGATCATTTGAAAGTCAGTGAATTTCATGAAATGCTTTTGTGAGAAACGCACATGTGTTACTCTGAAATGAGAAGCGTCTGTTTGGGATATGTCAAAGTATGGTTAAAAGTGAGAACAGTGTTCCTTTTCTCCGTAGAAGCTTTACTTTGAAAGATAATCACGATCATTTGAAAGTCAGTGAATTTCATGAAATGCTTTTGTGAGAAACGCACAATGTGTTACTCTGAAATGAGAGTGTTCTCTTTCCGTAGAGCTTTACTTTGAAAGATAATCACGACCATTTGAAAGTCGTAACTCATGAAATGAGAACGCGTCTATGGGATCTGTTTGGGATATGTCAAAGTATGGTTAAAAGTGAGAACAGTGTTCCTTTTCTCCGTAGAAGCTTTACTTTGAAAGATAATCACGATCATTTGAAAGTCAGTGAATTTCATGAAATGCTTTTGTGAGAAACGCACATGTGTTACTCTGAAATGAGAAGCGTCTGTTTGGGATATGTCAAAGTATGGTTAAAAGTGAGAACAGTGTTCCTTTTCTCCGTAGAAGCTTTACTTGGAAAGATAATCACGATCATTTGAAAGTCAGTGAATTTCATGAAATGCTTTTGTGAGAAACGCACATGTGTTACTCTGAAATGAGAAGCGTCTGTTTGGGATATGTCAAAGTATGGTTAAAAGTGAGAACAGTGTTCCTTTTCTCCGTAGAAGCTTTACTTGGAAAGATAATCACG
>CADCXT010003964.1:0-39616 GCA_902806775.1 Microtus agrestis
TAAGTAGTACTAAGACAAATTATTAAGTGATTTTATTTATACTGGAACATCATGAAGCAATGATGTAAGAGCGTCTTCAACACATCCTATAAGAAAGTTCCAGAAGATGTAAATGTACTCCTTATTATAGTTGCATGGAAGTAAGATTGGAATTAATGGAGAAGACTTATTTTCAACAAATTCTATGTTATGAACAAACTAAGACATAGGTAATTTTCAAAATCGAGAGTTAAAAACAAATGGCGAGAACTCGAACATTAGAAAGTCTTTTTAATAAGTAGTAATTAAGTCAGTTCACTAAGGGCTGATGTATGCACTAGTATACCAGCAATTTGAACGCGAGAAATGCATATTCTAGTTTTGTTTAAATAGGTTCTTATATCTAACTTGGAATATAAATCTAGCTTTAGAGTATCCTTTTTTGATTCCCAAATAATTCCTACTTTGAACTCATCAGGCACACAATGGGACCATATGCACAGTTTTGGCCCATAAACAGTTTTGAAGAAGAGAAATGATAAGAATGAACTGCTGAATCGCCCCTGTTGTGGCCAACAAAGTTCTCATAAGCCTCTTTTCCCTAAAGAGACATATCACTGAGGCTTCTCTCTGACCACCACCCTATTTCCATCCCCTACAGGTCATTTGTTGCCACACATCTACCCCCCCTCCCCTTTTGGACTTTATTTGTCCTCTTCATAGAGTCCTAGCCCTGGTAGGGGACCCCAACCATCTATCTTTGTTTTTTTTTTTTTTTTGAAGCCTATAGATTTAGTTCAGGACCATAAAACCAGTCACTTCCCCTGGACTAGTTGGCCATTCCCAAAATAGGCACTGTAGTCACCGCCGTGCCTCCCTCACAGTCTTTCCTACCTTTCATACACGGAGTCCATTATGCCTTTGCTTTACCACCCCTACTTCCCGGGCACTAGGACTCCCAACGTCCTTTGTAAATTGTCTAGCCTGGTGAGTAATCCTCCCTTGTCCATCCAGCAACCCACCAGCACAACCCCGGTCCCTGAAGCTCGATGCACCAGCCGGGCCCTGGACTTTTCCATCATCACTGAAAGAAGCTCTGTGCTTGAGTGGGGAACTACCTACACCTCCCTCAAACAAAGGACTCCTTTCCATGTCACTTATGCAACCATTCCCACACAGACAGATCCCCCTATCATCCCCAGGCTCTGAAAGCAGAGAGGCAGATCTTGTATACCCCGGCCCCATTCCCCCTCTAGAAAAGTTCCTTTACATATTAGTAATTTCCAATCTTTAGATGTGACCCACCCCCACATCTTTCTTTTCACCACACCATTCCACTCTGTGCTGCCAAGGAAATCCAAAACTAACTAAAGAAAAGTCTACAACACAAATAATACAACCAATATGAAAGATAAGCCAGTATTTTTCTCTCAAAATCAACTGGTCTAGTAGAAACATTTGTCCCGAAGGAACCTATGAATGAACTTCCAGAACATTTTCAAGAGCAGTTATAAACTCCATCAAAGAATTCAAGGAGTTTAAAGACACAAAAGAAAGACCACAATGGAATAATGGGAAAAACCTTCAGAAGAATAGATATCTAGTGATGCCCAGAAAGCACAAACATCCGAGTAATTAAATATTGAAGCCAATATAAGACTTGAGAAAGAGTTCAAAGCAGGGAATAGAAATATTTAAAAGGGCCTAGGCTGAAATGAAAGATGGAGTGGAAAAACTATAAGCAAGCTCAAGGAAAACCTCACAAGTAGATAGATTGAGCAGGACATTATTGAATTATCAAAGTCTTGAAACTAAGTACAAGCCTTAGACTGGGATAATCAAGGAACATGGATGATTTAAAACAGAAACAAACAGAAAAAGAAAAAATCCAAACCTCTGAATTATAGGCACTGATAAGTGAGAAGAGTACCAGGGTTGAGAAATGCATAGACCAGGTCTTCAATAAGAGAATAGAAGGAAAAAAAAACTCCCTAGCAAAAGAAAGATACCCCCATACAAATACAAGAAGACACACACACCAAATAAAGAAGACCATAAAAAAATCCTCGTGGTATAACATGAGTTAAAACACCAAGTACAAGTACACATAACAAAGAAAATGTTTTTGAGAGCTGCAAGAGAAAACTTAAGTCATATATAAAGAAAACCCATAAGAATAAGTAGCTGCTTTCTCAAATGGAAACTTTGAAAGGAACAAAAACATGAAGTAATGTAATCTAAATCTTAAAGACTATGATGATAACCTAGGAAACTACACTCAGGAAAACTATATGACACAATTGAAGGGTGAAAATCTTTCCATGACATAAATTGCCTAAAATAAATTCTATTCAATAAACTTGAAACTATAGAAAATACAGGAAGCATTACTTCTGGATAAGAGAGAAATAATATATAAAAGAGAATATAGAAAGAAATACAAAACCATAAATGTTAAAACACAAAATACAATTGAGAACCTTTCATCAAAATTAAATAGATCACCAAAAATTAACACACATTTTGATTATAATTTTAAATATTAATGGACCCAATTTTTCAATCAAAAGACATTGCTGATATTAGGGAAAGAAATCCAAACTACTTTGAGGTCTTGTCTTACACCAGTCAGAATGGATAAGATCAGTAAAACAAATGACAACTCATGCTAGTAAGGATATAGTGGGTGAATATGAATCCATTGCAGGTGAGAATTTGAACTAGAATTATCATGATGAAATCGATGTGGTGGTTTCTTGAAACTAGTAATACCCAAGATCCAGCTTCTTCCACATTTGGGCATATAACTATCGGATGTGACATCTGTTTACAGACCCCCACTTGTTACCACCACATTCATTGTGGGTCTATTCCACAAGTAGTTGGAAGAGTCCCAGGTGTCTATTAACAGATAAATGAATAAAAAGAAAACATGGGTTGTGGTCCATTTTACACAATAGCTTTTTATTTATTTATTTATTTATTTTTATCTTTTCGAGATAGGGTTTCTCTCTGTTAGCTTTGGAGCCTGTCCTTGCACTAGCTTTCCAGACCAGGCTGGCCTTTGACTCACAGCGATCCCTTCCTCGCCTTGAGTGCTGGATCAAAGGTATGTGCCACCACCGCCCCCAGCCACAATAGCTTTTAAAAACTTCTGAAATTCCCAGATAAGTGTACAGAGCCAGAAAAAAAATCATCCTGGAGAGAGGATGTTTTATTATCCAATGGAGAGACAGAAAAAGAATGTGGATTTGCTTGAATGGGAAGTATCTGGAGGAATTTTGGGATGGGAACTGTAATCAGAATACATTATAGGAAATATCTATTTTTATAAAAGAAGAAATAAAATGTCATTAATTAAAAAAGAAGACACTGAATGAATGAAGAAACAAAATCCATCACTAATAAGAATCCCATTTTACCGGCAGTGGTGGCACATGCTTTTAATCCCAGCACTCAGGAGGCAGAGGCAGGCAAATCTCTGGGAGTTTGAGGCCAGCCTGGTCAACAAAGAGCTAGCTCAATGATAGGCTCCAAAGCTACAGAGAAACTCTGTCTTGAACAACAAAAAAATCACATTTTGGGTTTAAAAATAAGCACCACCTTAGAGTAAAGGACAGACAAAAGTACTCCAGGCATTATTATCCTAATATTTGACAAGTAGACTTTGAATTATAATTAATCAGAAGAAATAAAGAAGACACTTCATTCCCATCAAGGAAACATTGACCAAGAAGACATTATTCTAATCATATATGTACCAAACTGCTAGGCATTTAATTTTCATACTTCTACTGGAATTAATGACACAGACTAATATCACTCTATTAAAAGCAGGTGATTTTAATATCCTGCATTCTCCAATAGACATGTTTTTAATGAATAAAAAATAGACAGAGATGCCTCAAAATTAATTGACATCATGCATCAAATTTACTTAACAGTTATGTATAGAATATTTCATTCCAACAGCAAAGAATGCACATTGTATTCAGCAGTACATGGAAGCTTTTCCAAACTAGAACACATACTGGGACACAGAACAATCCTTTATAAATGGATAATGAAAATGTACCACATATACACTGCAAATAATATAGCTCTAACAAAAATGACATCTTGAAATTTATAAGTACATGGGCGGAACAAGAAGACATCATATGAAGTCAGGAACCCAGACCCAGAAACACAAATATCACATGCTCTCTCATTGGAAGCTCCTAATTTTTCAGATGTGAGTGCATAGATTATAACTATAGAATCTAGGAACGTAATAGAAAGCCATTGTCTGGTTAGGAGATTTGAGGGGCAAAGGGGAGATAAATAGCAAGGTACAGGAAGTTTTTGGTGAGATTATGTCTGCTAGTAATGTCAGAACCTACAGCCCTACAGTCTCGGCACCATGACTGCCCAGATGTGATCCGAGCAAGGGCACCAGTGAACATGTTAAAATGGGTGGAGAAAACTTGATGAGGCCTCAACCCTATCAGAATTATAAGAAACTGAAGAAAGAGAGTGGGAGAGTTGGCCTTCTCCAGGGAAGAGCCTGACAATGGGTTGTCCAGTTCCAAACTCTCAGCCCTGAAAATATACACACAAGTAATCTTATACAGAAGGAGAAGGTTATATTTAGGACTGTATATGTATATATACACATAAAAAATATGGCTCTAACAGTTAATGGAAAAAGAGGCCATGGGTTTGAAAGATATCAGAGAGGGGGCATATGGGAATATTTGCAGAGGGTAAAAGGGAAGGGGAAATTGTAATCATAATCACAGAAAGAAAAAAAGTAATATTATCAATGAGTTGTTAGTAAATTAAATGTACATGACTAAGTATAGATTTTCCTCTTATCAGTCAATTCCTCTCCTCATCTGAAAATGTTAGATCAATTCTCTGTATTCAGACACCATTTATATTCCTGAAGAAATGATCTCTTGCTCCTCAGACTAGAAGAACCCTCATTATGTAGCTACCTTCACAGTCTTTAAACTATTTATATGTTCTTGTTTATTTGATGTCTGTGCTGATAAATAATGTCACCATTTCCTCTTTATGCCCCTTAGACTCTGACTATAGATATCATTTTATTATTTCTTTATACATTACTCTTAATACCTCACTCTCATTTCCCACATCTGCTTGATCCGTACTCTCAGGCAGCTTTTCCATAGTTCAGTGCCAATCTCCCTACTGACACCTAAACATACATGTCTTAACAGGCATGTCTTGTCAAGCTAATCTTTTATTTACAACCCCCTGTGAAAGATCACTGCATTCAAATCTTCATTTTCAGTACTCTCATATCTTAAATTTCCTTGTTCATGTTTCCATATTAGTGTTCAAGTCTATTATTGTTCAGGTAGGATGAACTTCCATTCAGTTCTGATGAACTAACTATTCCTAGCTGTTAAATATTTTTTTTACTTCAACTTCTGCCATCACCACTGATTTCTCTTCACTGTCTGCATTCGGTACTCAATGTTGCTACAGCATAAGTATTTGCATCTCTCAAAATTCATAGCTTAAACCTAGTATTTTAAAATTTCATTTCTGCCAGGCAGTGGTGGCGCACGGCTTTAATCCCAGCACTCAGGAGGCAGAGGCAGGTGGATCTCTGGGAGTTCAAGGCCAGCCTGGTCTACAAGAGCTAGTGCCAGGACAGGCTACAAAGCTACAGAGAAACCCTGTCTCAAAAAATAAAATAAAATAAAATAAAATTTAATTTCCAATGTGGTAAAAGAAAGAAAGAAGTGAGCGTTATTGAAGATGTTTGTATCTTGAGCATGGAGCCCTCTTGAATGATAGTGTTCCCATGAGAGAAAGCCACAGAGCTGTTTTGCATTTCCTATCTATAGGAAGCTGTCACCCAGCTTGGCATGGCCTTGACATTGGACTTCCAACTTCCCAAACTGTGAGATCTAAATTCCTGTTGTTTATAAGCAATTCTCAGGTAATAAATATCTTTGTTAAACTAGGCAAAATAAGCCAAACAATTGTGAAATATTATCTGTAATGGTATCATAAACACAGCAGGAAAATCTAACCCCTAAATCTTTGCTAACATACTATGTGGTGATGATACAGGTCATGGTTGCTAATTGTACAAAAGACAGTCTCAACAATTCTTAAACATGTGGGATAATAAACAGTAATGTCAACTGTAAGAATGTATAACCCTATTTAATTATGTCTTTCTTATATTTTCTTCCTAATATGGCAAGTATATTCTATGCCCAGCACAACCCATCCTACTCACACCTTTGTTCACTACAAAAGAGGACACATGTTAGATGCTACACAAACTAATGTTTAAAGGTTCAAAATAATAATAAGCAATGGGCATATTTAACTTCTTAAATTTATAGGTCACAGATTCACAACTAATCACTCACACACATACACATACTGAGAGAAGCGGGGAGGGAGAGAGAGAGGAGAAGGAAAAGGAAAGAGAGAGATTATATGCGGACACACATTGCAATATGGTCTAGCTGTATTTACAAGCTAGTCTTAAACTTACCATATAGGCCATCTTGCCATCACCTCACAAGTGTGAAATCATAGGCACATATCTTTTAATATACAATTTTTTGAATTTAACTTCTAGGTTATCTTTTATGCATGAATCTCCATTTCCCTATATTTAGATGCAAATATCTAGGAACCAAGCACCAAAATATACAAGTTAAGCAAACTTAGACTGATTCACAAATTTTTATTTTATTTTTCTCACAGTATATTACCCAGTGAAGGATGGAAAATGGGTAATTGAACTGTACTACCTATAACTAAGACTCAGGAACAGAAGAGAGGGCAGAAAGAGAGTGAGAGGCAGAAGACCAAGACATCTGCTGTGAGAAAGTGTCTTCTAGACATGACAGCGAAGTTGCACTTATCAAACCTCAACAATAAGACCTCAGTAGTGACAATACCAGATGACTTTTCCAACATGGATGAGGGAAATTTTGCAATATCCATCCCCTAGATATTGAACTACAAGTAGTCAATTACTGCTGAGAGAGTGGGCACCAGTTTTCTTCAGGGAACAACCCCTAATTGGTTAACCAAGCCCAAGTGATCAGTACTAAACACATGTACATATGAGTAAAATAGATAATTCAGCACACACACAAACACACACACACACACAATTAACCCATATGATTCTTAATTATGAATTTTTAGAGCTGGGATGACGATACAAGCCAAACCCCTCTGAAGTTTATATACTCCAAAGGTCTGCATGATTAACCTGATCACCAGATTGTGCTGCTTTACGACTGTTTTGGAATCTTTGAGAGTGGGGTCTACTGGAAGAAAGTTAGGTCATTGCAGAAATGTAATCCTTTTAAAGGTGATGATGTAACCCTAGATTCCTCTACTTTCTTGCTTTGATTTCCTTTGCTATCCTAGGCACAAAGTTATAGATTAAGCCTCTATAGACTATAACCACCAAGACTGTATGCCAAACAATGCCTGTGTCTCTTTCAATCTATTATTTGAAGAATCGTGTTACAGCAGAAGAAAGTTGTCTAACCTGGCCTCTAGACCAACTACTAGATTATACATATTCTGACTGTACAACAATTTTCTAGTAATTAATTTTAGTGTTTTTCTTTAAATGATATACAATTAGTGCAAAAATTTTTGTTCTTATCCTTGAATGAACAAATGCAACTCTCTCAAGCAGAAGTGTTCAAAGAACATCCCACTGATATTTCTTTTTCTGACGACAATAGTCTGCATCCTCAATTAACCTTCTCTTAATTAAACTAACTTATCCTTTACTTTAGATTGTAAAATTAGCACTGCAAACCGAGATCTCTAGAGAGACTTGAATGTGTCCTTGCTACATTTAATGACAATTATTTATTTAGTAAAAATAATAGAAATCGGACTCATATAATAAGAAGTCTTAGTCAATTTGGATTTGTTTCCAGTAGAAATAATCAAAACTTTATGAACAAGCCTGAAAAATACACAAAACAACCTTAGTATTTCAGGTGTTCTTAGTTGATAGAATTTCTAAGATATCACTAAAATTACAGAAGCATGTTGCTATGTGTGTAAAAATTTTTATAGACACTGACTATATCAAATTGTGCAACTTGTTATCTACAGTAAAGGGCTGTTATAACAAATTAGATTATTTGTTCAAATGAGCTAAGCATTTGGCCACAGAACCTGCAGTGTTGTCATCTTTCCTTCTCAGTCTTGTGCATTTCCAAATTGGACTTAGTGACAGTGTCTGGCCAGCATGAACTTGATCACATTATCAAAACTGACACTGACAGCTACATGGAGATGAAAGTTCATTTAAAATAATTGACTCAAATTTGCCAGTGGCCCTACAACAACATGTTGTGAACATTTATTTGTAAACTAGTTAATTCAAAGCAGTAGAAAGTCATCTTAACATAAAATTTATGTTGGTCCCTCTGGATTTCAACACGGGTTTGAATCTAGATACTGCCACTATGATGCACTGAGTGAGATATTGACTTTTTCTTACTTCTCAAGTCCTTCATTTTAACATTGAGACAATTAAATTGTAAACTTCGGACATGTACTGTGAAGAGAAAATGCATTTTGTGTACAATGAGCTTCAGACATAAGACACATATTAAGGGGCTGGAGAGATGGCTCAGTGCTTAAGAGCACTGCCTGCTTGTCTAAAGGTCCTGAGTTCAATTCCCAGCAACCACATGGTGGCTCAATACCACCTGTAATGAGATCTGGTGCCCTCTTCTGGCCTGCAAGCCTGAATGTAGGCAGAATACTGTATACATAATAAATAAACAAATCTTTTTTAAAAAAAGACACAAACTAAAAATAAAGCTTAATGGCACTAGAGAGATGACTCAGCAGTTAGGAGTCTTTGCTACTCTTCCAGAGGACCAGAATTGGCTTCCCAGCACTCAACATTTGGAGACTTACAATCACTTGTAACTCTGTCTCCAGGATAGCCAATGTCCTCTTCTAGTCTTCTCTGTTACCAATACACATGTGGTATATGCATCCAAGTGCACACATACACATAAGTAAAAACAAAACATGTTCATTTAATTGTTAAGGATATAAGTAAACAAAGCAGCTGTAACTTTTATGGCAAGAGTAAGAACTGAAAGATTTTTATAATATATTACAGTTAAATGCCTGCATTGTCTACATTTAAGACTGATGTGAAACTGTCATACACTGCAAAGGAAAAGGAGAATGTCTAATTCAATACAACGCTAGGTAGTGACATTATGATATCAGATACATGGAAGAGAAGACATGGAAAATACTCTTTAAACAGATTGCTTTAGATATGAAAGTATTAGTTTCATGTGAATCTTTGCCAGCATGTCTTGCTATTTTTGTAGACAGTATGAAGAAGACATTATTACAAAGTATTTGGCAGATATGACAAGTGTTAGAACAATCACAAGAAGGACATTGTCGTATAAAAATGAATATTAGAACATGACTCTTGGGGCTGTCTCAAAGCTCATGTTTTTGGTAAAATGGAAGGGTCAGAGTTTGGACTGGAATACATACTCTAATTCTTCAGTTGTGAAAGACCTCTGTTTCCTTTATTACTACTTTCTTTGTCTGTTACATGAAGGTATAAATATAAATGTAAGGACATTTGATTGTGTGTGGCCCTTCTTAAGGCATCAATTTGCTATCATTATTAATTGCTTTCAGTTTTGCTGTACTTTCTTTCTTTACTTGGTGATGAGAAGGCCATTTTAACTCAACTTCATGTGGAAAGTAAGAAGACCTATAATATCTAAAACAATCTTGTACAATAAAGGAACTTCTGGAGGTATCACATTCCCTGACTTCAAGCTCTACTATAGAGCTATTGTAATAAAAACAGGTTGGTACTGTCATACAAACAGGCACGTGGATCAATGGAATTGAATCTAAGACTCTGACATAAGACCATACATCTAGGAACACCTGATTTTTGACAAAGAAACCAAAATTATACGATGGAAACAGAAAAATCTTCAGCAAATGGTGCTGCCTTAACTGGAAGTCATCATTTGAAGAATGCAAATAGATCTATATTTATTACCCTGAACAAATCTCAAGTCCAACTGGGTCAAAGTCCTCAACATAAATTGAGTTATACTAAACCTGACAGAAGAAAAAGTGGGAAGCAGCCTTGAATTTATTGGCACAGAGGACTACTTTGAGACTATAACACCAGTAGCACAGACACTGAGATCAACAATTGATAAATGGGACCTTCTGAAACTGAAAATCTTTTGTAAGGCAAAGGACACTGGCAATAAGACAAAACAGTAGCCTTCAGAATGAGATAAGATCTTTACTAACTACCATCTGACAGAGGGATGATCTCCAAAATATATGAAGAACTCAAGAAACTGGAAATCAAAATTCCAAATAATCCAATTAAATAATGGGTTACAGATCTAAATAAAATTCTCAAGAAAAGAATTTCAAATGGGTAAAATATACTAATTGGCATTTATGCAACATCCTTAGTCATCAGGAAAATACAAATCACAGTGACTCAGAGATAAGATCAAAAACACTGATAACACCTTTGATGGAGAGGATGTAAAGTAAGGGTAATACTCCTCCACTACTGATGCAAGTACAAACTTGTACAGCCACTTTGGAAATCAATATGACCATTTCTCAGAAAGTTGAGAATCAATCTACCTAAAGATCCAACTATACCAAAAGATGCTCTAGCAATCATATCACAAAGACACTCTCTCAACTATGTTCATACTAACATTATTCATAATAGCCAGAACCTTAAAATAATCTAGAAGCCCCTTAACTGAAGAACTGATAAGGAAAATGTGGTACATTTACACAATGGAGTATTACTCAGTAGGAAAAAACAATGACATCATGAAATGTGTAGGCAAATGAATAGGCCCAGAAAAAAATCAACCTGAGTGAGGTAACTCAGACCCATATAAATTCACTTATGAATGAATATTAGATGTAAAGCAAAGAAATAACTAGACTACACTCCAAAGACCCAGAGAGGCTAGATAACAAGGAGGACCCAAGGAGGAACACATGGATTTCCCTGGAAAACAGAAGAGATCTCCTGGACAAATTAGGGATAAGAGATTAGTAACTTGAGCGAGCAAGTTGGGCAGGCTGGGTGTGGGAGGCAAGTTGGGAGTAGGTTGTAGGTGGATACTAACTAAAGAGACATCTTAATGGGGGAGCCATTTTGAGGTTAGGGAGAAACCTGGTACAAGAGAAAACTCCAGAAATTCATAAGGATAACGCTAGCTAAGACCCCTAGCAATAGTGGAGAGGGTGTCTGAACTGGCCGTCTATTATAACCAGATTGGTTACTATCCTACTTGTCATCAGAGAGCCTGCATCCAGTAGCTGATGAAAGGAGATGCAGAGATACACAGTCAAGCACTGGGCCAAGCTCCTGGAGTCCTGATGAAGAAAGATAGAGGGATTGTATGAGGCATAGTGTGGGAGGTGTTAAGGACATGATGGTGGTTGGGAGGACCCACAGAGACATCTGACCTGAGCTCATAGACTGAACAAGTTAGGGGTCCTGCATGGGACCAACCTAGCTTCTCTATATGTGTATGACAGTTGTATAGCTTGGTCTGTATGTGAGGCTCCTAACAGCGAGATCAGGATCTGTCCTTGGAGCTTAGTTGACTTTTTGGGAACGTGTTACCTGTGCTAGATTACTTCACCCAGCCTTGATGCAGGGGGTAGAGCTTTGTCCTGCCAATTACTTGAGGTGCCATGCTTTGTTCAAGTACATAGGAGGCCTGCCAAACTTTAAAAAGGGACAGGAGTAGATAGGGAAGGGGTTAGATAGAAAGTGAGAGGAAGAAATGGGAGAAGAGGATGGTGAGAAACTGTAGCTGGTAGGTAAAAATAGATAAAAATAATAATGCTAATTAAATAAAATAAAAATTTAAAAAGGAATATTATTTCATTATTTTATTTTTATTAATCTTGGAAAATCAGGTAGACGGAAGAAAATGATCAAACTGAACAACTAGTCATTTTCTGTTTGCCTTACGTAGTTGATATTCTATGCCTTAAGTACCCATTCCATCTTCAGATACAGTAAGATGTGTTGTTTATTTTCACTTTTAAATGTATTTATAAGGGGCAGCTGGTTTCCTGGTACTCTAGGTTGTAGTGAAAATGACATTACCCTACAGAGGAACAGCATACATCTTACTGGACAGCAAGTGTTCTGCTGCATTTTTTACACATGGCTCATTAAATCTTCCCCATAGTCACAGAGGTAGGTACTGTCACTATATTTACCTCGTAGAAGGCCAATGTCAAGCATATACTTGTGCTATAAGGCTATAGGTGGAGGAGAAGTCAAGCAAGTCTTGGTTTAGATTTATGAAGTATACCCTTCAGAATATAAATTTCAAAGCAGAAGGTATATTTCAAATGATTTTTTAAAAGCCTTGGGTTATTTAGAAAACTGTTCAGAAAGCAAATAAGAACATCACTCGAAAGATTAGTTTTATGGGAATGTGTGCTCTGGCCTCTCAACAATTATTTAACAACTGGTTGAGTTTTTTTGGTACTGTTGTTTGTTTGTTTGTGAATGTGTTTGTTTACTTATTTTTCAATGATTTCTGGAGCATAATGCACTCAGAAAATTGAAATGCTTTCTATGCATATGGCTCATGATTATGATAGTAACATAAGAGAACCATGAAGAAAGACTCAGAATTCCTCAGGGTATCCAGATAATGCTGTGTGGGGAGTTGAGTTGAGTCTTAATCCATGTAAGTGAAATGATGAGGACCAAGGAAGAAATAGGCTGGAGGCCTGAGATAAATGTATCATTTCACTCTTGTTTAATTTTTATCTTGCCTGACTTCCATAGTACCTTGGTATATGAAAGACCTTTGCCTACCTTTTGTTTTGCAGATATTGCCTTTTTTCTAAATTATAAGAAACATAAATCCAGAAAATGAGACAAACAATAATACTGTGATAGGATTTCTCTTAAGGCAAATATGTAGAGTTTTATGAATTTCAAAGCTTGATCAAGTTTAGAAAGTGTTTGCAAAATTAGTTTGAGATTATTTTGGAATTTATTACCTGTTTATCACTTGATGGTAATATTTAAATGCTTATCTAAAAGACCAAAAAAAAAAAAAAACCCTGGGAGTTGTTTCAAAGAATTACCTGTTTTTCTTTTAGACTGGAAGCATTCTATTGGGTTGTAAAGGTTGAAATAAGAAGAAATGATGTAGATTTGAATAGAAGATATTGTAACAAATGATATCTTTACATAAAGGAAAGGATATGTAAGGTTTGACAATTATGCATTATGAGCATAGATTGTCATTGAGGAATGAGAACCCAACACATCACATGATAACTTGTTATTATTTAAGAGAGATTAGACTTTTAAAAACTCCTAATTTATTTGTTAATCTGTTTTCACACTTTATTCTCTTATTAAAAATAAATAGCTTCTTGGCTTTCACAAGAACCAAAATAAACTATGTAGGCGCGACTACTGCCAAGGACCCATAATTTCATGTCAGCAGCTAATAAATGCAGTCAAGATTTAAATTTATAGACATCTGCCACTGATTCAAAATTTTAACTCAGCAGTAGAGTTCTTCCACAATTGCGCCTAATGTTGCCTATGATGCAGAACTGAAAACCAAAATTTTGATTAACAGATCATTTCCTAAATGTTTGGTATATGTGATAAGATTATTTACAAAAATCTACATTGAAGAATGAATCTTATTATATTTTATGTATATGTCAATTGAGGTGGATAAACTACTAGCATTTTCTCTTTATTTCTGAATCCTAAAGAGCAGGTTTTGAGTGTCAGCTAGTATGAAGTACTGTATTATGGATTTAGTAAACAATTAAAATAATATGGAAATCTGTGGTTTTATTCATAAGCTACGAAGTAGTGAAATTGATTTTTAAAAAATGTTTATCTGAGACCATCATCTTAAACATACAGTGGCTACATGCATGTTTTTCAAAATTATTTTATCAAGTCCAGGAAATGAAAAAAAAACAAGGTAAAATGCTCTATGGACTCACCATGTACAGGCCCTGTCGGTCGTTTCAGAAACAGTTCCTGGCCTCAGATTGTTCAAAACCTAGCGAGAAATACAGAAAACAACCACTGTTAAAACTCTTAGCATTTAGTCACTTTTAAAACACATCTGTGTCTTCTTTTGAGAGAGGATTAAGACAGAACTGTCAAAGCAAGATAGTTAAGAAGAAGTTGACAGCAATTTTATAAAACACAATTTTCAAAAGAAATAGTGAACATTTAAAACATGGATATATTCTATGACTCTGTCCATAGGTTAGAATGTAATGATATTGGCTCTTCTTAAAATGTTGAATTGAGGGCTGGAGAGATGACGCAGTCATTAAAGGCTCGGCTCACAACCAAAATGTTAAATTGAGATAATTAGGTTCAGCATAAAAGGGCTACATGGTTTTCTTGTCACATTTATTTTATCAAGTCCATTAAATACCCTGGTTTGTTGCTTTGTAATATTACCTGCCTTTCTAAATACCCATCTTTTGGTTTTTAATAGAACATGTACCCCGATGTTAAGTAATCATTTGCAAAATCCTGAAGCAAATCATTGTCTTTCTTAATTGCCATGGCGAAACAGCAGGGAAAAATTCCACATCTTGCAGCATTCCATCTGTATAAAACTCTCTCATTAATTTTTAAAGAGCTGTACCTTTGAGTCGCAAGAAAAGTCATTGTCTTAATTCCCCAGCAGAATCTTTAACTGGACTTAAACTCTTATCTATTGACTCTTGTTAATTTTGTTTTCAAAGGGCTTCCTTCTCTCTCTAAGAACCTTCTTCTCCACCCTTTTAAGATGTTCAACATCGATTTCCGCAGCAGTTCCCAGGAAGTTGTCCTCTTATACAGAGAGCTTTCATGACACACTTTGTCTTCTCTTCTCCACGTTTTCACCGGGAGACTCAGGCTCCAACAGTTCTGTGTGATTCCATGTCACCCACACGCTTTTATGTGCCATAGAGCTGGCTGGCTCTCTGTCAGATAGCTTCCCCTTTTCTACTTCCTGTAGAAAGGTGCCACTTTGTGGTTGTGCTCTTAACAGTGAAGTGTACTCTTCTAAGCATCCCAGGTATCACCCATCTTTCTATGACCCCCATCCACATATCAGCTTCATGAGATCCTAGAGGAGAGAAAGTCAAAGAGATGGTTTTCAGGTTACCCTTATTCCTATTATGAGGTCTTATGCAAATGAGGATTACGTTTCTGCTCCTTAAGTCAATGGTGTTTATTACAGAATTAAGCCTAGCTAGAGCTAATGGGTTTGTTTGGTGCTCCCTACTTTAATTCAGCCTATAGTACTCACTACAGTAAATACTTTTGTCTTCCAGGTTATATATGACCCTTTGATGCATTAATATTATATTGTAATACTCTCTCTCATTTCAATAACTTTTGAATTTTTATGTTAGAATATGCCATGAAATTTTCACAGGTAATATTTTACTGTTACTAATTAGCCCTACTGAAGACAGGAAGAGTTTATTTTGTCATAACCATCAGGGTACCTCTGGTTAGATGCCTTAAAGGTAAAATCTGATTTTGCTAAGGAGCTCAGAGCAAGCGGTAGCTTCAAATGAGGTTTTTCAAAGCTGGCTTGTGTTTGCAGGCAATGTGCTAGAGGGTGACAGGATTGCCAGTCACAGTGAGAAGCTGAAGCCTCAAAAGCTCCTGGCTGCCTTGTGATTCCAAATGTCCTTCGAACCTTTACTGGAGATTTAGTGCCAACAGAGAGAAAATGAAAGGTAATTTTCTTCCCTTTTCAAAACAATAACCAATCACAGAGCTCGAGACCTTCTGCTCCTCACATATTACAATGAAATAGCTTTGGAAGTTTCGATAAAAATAGACATCTGACTAACATTATCAACACTCACTCACAAAGTTGCCACATATTTATTTCTGACATTCTTTCACCTACTTCCTCTTACAGTCAAAAACCAGTCCATCCACTGACTTTTAGGCAACCACCTGTTTGAGGCCAATTCGGAAAGACCTTGGTGGAAGACAAACTTGGAGGTTTCCACATGTCCTTGACTTCCTGCTTAAGTTGATTTGTTCGGTAAAATAATTTTGAAGACATGTTTCCCTTTTGATTCCCATGTAAATGAAGAAAACCTAGAAGAGCTGACCAGTTCTCCCTGTTTCCTTTCTTAGAAAGGAAGATGAGGCTTTATAATACAGATGTGCACCTGAATTTTTTTTGTTTTTATTAAACAAAGCTATATGTATGCATGTATGTTTCATTGACAGTACTTACACAGAGTGCTGTTCTGATCCATCCATAAAATGCATAGTGATTAGATAAAGGTAGTTGTCAGATTTGTCACCTTAGACTCATTTTTCTTCTGTCTGTTGGGTAAATTAAAATTCTCTCTATCAAAACTTTTGAAATGGTCAATGATTATTGACAGCCGTAATTACTCCTATAAGCTGTTGAATACTCATAGTAACTCCTCCTAGCATATAGTTGCACCTTGTACCCTTAGCTATCCTTCTGATTTTCCTGCTGCCCACATCCTTCTGATTTGGTATATATAAGTCAGATCAAGCTCTCAGACTCTGTTTTATAGGTTTGAGTAGAGGATTTAGGCTGGAGTTCATGGGGTCTTTAATCCACATATAGTGCACTTCTATCAGTTTAATATGTAACATGTCTTTGTTAAACATGTCTCTTTTTAGTGGCATTTAAACTCACGTTAAGCTTGCCAGGTGGAGCCACTCCTTACAGGTTTCCATTGGCATTTAGGAAACAATTATGCTCCTCAGATGACCTTAAACCATTCTTGGATTCTTGGTGACACATCATGATAGCATCCACTTAATGAGATACTGTGTTATTACAATACATGTAACATATGTAGTGATCAAACTTGAGTAATTACTATTTCTATATTCTTATGAATTCATTCATTCTTTATAAAACATGTAATGAGTGTAAACTATGGTCACTCATGTTGTCAATAGCATGACTTATCTTTCCTATCTAATGTTATTTTATCACTTGGTATTTTATTTTTGAAGGTCAATCCTGATGGCCAGTGTGGTTATTTTAAGACAGGAAAGTTGCCAAGCATATCTTTTTGTCTGTGTATGCGTGTGTGTGTGTGTGGTGGGGGTGCTGCCTATATGTGTGTCTGTGTGTGTACATGTATGGTATGATATGCATGCATGATGTGTACAGTGCGTGTATAGTGTTAGTGTGAGATGAGTGTCTGTGATGTTTGTGTGATATCTGTATAATGTATGTACATGATATGTGTGTAGTGCATGTGTGTGCATTTTCAGGGAGAATTAATGAACGGGAGAAGACCTATCCTAAATAAAGTTACTGCCATGCTATAGGTGGGTCTTGAATGTAATAATAATAATTATAATAAAAATAAAACAAAATCCAAAATTGTAGGGAAGTTTCGGTCCGCTTCCTGGTGGCCATGAGTGAACTAGTTCTGCCACATAGCTTGCTATCCTAATGTACAGTCACACTACATGCCCAGAAATATGGAGCCAAGGTACCATGAACTTTGAGGCAAAATCAATAATTCTTTCTTGTGTTCTATTTCTTAAGTATTGACAACAGTGGAGGATAATTAGAAAATTATTCAACCTTCTAATTTCCCTTTGTATCCTTCCATATTGTTCTAATTATTATTTTGGCAACCTGACCATCTTGATCATCATTGTGATCACCTGACTGCCGTCACCAATTTCTCCTGTCACTTGAATATCCTGACCATGATTCTGTCACCTGACTGTCATGACAACTGTCCTGGTCATCTGACTATTCTGGTCGTCATTCTGGTCATGTCTATGAGATCACCATTTCAAGAACTACCCTTCTTTTCAGAGTACAAAAGTCAATTCAATGTCTAGTTAGTCTGCTAGAAGAGACAAAGGTGTTTTCATACTAGTCAGAAAAATAAAAATCTGAGCCCTCTATATCCATGCTTAATGTTTAGGCCAATTGGCTGCTCATTATGAACAAAATGATGCCGTACTAATAATCCCCATTTTATATTCTTTTCTAAACATTTAGAAAGATATGGTATTAAAAATTCTCATCACCAAGAGGCAGTCATTCAGTTTTGGTTTTTGTTTTTTCAGTGATTTACCTCAAGTAGGCTGCCTACAGTTCTTAAGAAAGCAATGCAGTGAGAGAGGAAAACTTTTAACAAGGAAGGCCTTAATAATAAAGGTTCTTTGCTTCTCTGCTGTATGGAAATGGTCTGACTTATAACTAAAACTGAATGAGGCAAAAACTGTCACATCCAATGGCAGCCTGCCCATGCAAAGGTAAAATCAAGCCAGATAATGCTTATAGCATCCAAATATATACATAGAAAGTTATAAAGCGTTTACTACATGCTGTCTGTAAACTCAGTTCCCCTTAGCCTCCAAGAAAAATGGGTGTCGTGTATTGGCGTTTAATTTAATATATTTTGTGCCAAATTAACATTATAATTTTTTCAAATGAGGTCAGTTAATTTATGGCTTATATTTTAATATGTAAAATGTTTTGCATTTGTCAGTATAGTTTTATCTATTGTATATAATACTGCTTCTATTAGAACCTCAAAATTTTGTGTATCATGACTATTATATAAAATGTAATTATATCACTTAACATCTGAAGAAAGGTAGATGAATGTAAATGATGGTATTTATTTTATGTGCTATAGTATGATGATTCTTCTCCTTCTTGTGATAGAAAATATTTCATAGAATTATTTCTACTGTCTGACATATTTCAGTCTCAAAACCCTTTTTGATTATCAAAACAGCATGTGATTTTAAAGCGCATTTTACATTAGTACAAGCAGCGATGACCTTTGAGAGCAGTTCAAATTATACAGTAAAGACATTTCATTAGGAAGCTTTCAGTTCTCTTTATTTAGATTTGCTTGAGCATATTTCTTCACAGTTATTGTCTTCACAGTTTTAGAGATTTGCATATAGAGATGACCCCTTGTATTACCTTCAATATTAGATAGAACAAATTCCAGTAAGAGAAAGGACAACCTAAAACTAATAACTTGAAAAATTGCTAATAAATTGAAAAATTGTGGAGACTTCACAGAAGGTGTCTTTTTCTCCCTCCCCACTTTCTCTTATCTTCTTTTTTGCAATATATTTATTGATTCTTTGAGAATTTCATACAGTGCATTTTCACAGTTATCCCCTGCATCCTCTACTTATCATCCATTTACTTTGTCTTCCCATCCTGTTCCATCTAAGTCTAACATTACTTCTTTTTTTCTCTTCTTTTGCCAACAGGTCCACTTTGTGTTGCTCAGCTACTCTTTGGATGGGGTCTTCTCTGGTGTGAGGTCAACCAATAAGGAGTCACACCATTAAAGAAAACTGTTCCTTTTTCTCTCAGCAGCTTTCGAATGTCAAAAACTCCTCAGATAGTGCTGAGGTTATCTGTCTTCTTTCCCTTCTCTAGGCAGAAATGTTATTTGGTTGCAGGTTGTGAAGGTCTTGCGCATGTTGTCACAATTCTAATGTGTCTGGTAAATACTGTTTCTTTTATGTTATTAATGAACTGTGCCTCTCACAATCTTTCCACACTGTCTTATGCAAAGATCTTTAAGCCTTGTGTAGAGAAGAGTGACATGAATATCTGACATAGAGTTGAAATCCACTCTTTTTTTTTCTCTGTGGATTGACCAGTCTGGGTCTCTGATGTAGTCAAAAAGTGATTGGTTTCCCCCATTATAATCATGCCACTATTGCACCAGTGGGACTGTCTTGTCAGGGTATCATTCTTGTAGCTTATAAGCTTCACAGATGGATAATATTGGAGCCTAATTTTCTCCTCTGACAATATGTACAGTACCTTCAAGAACTATGAGCCTATAAAGATGAAGCTTCTATGTAAGTATCATTTTAATGTCTTCAAGTTCTAGAACTCTCACGTATGTGTGTCTTCAGCAGTAGGGTCTTATCATTAACTTGTAGAGGGTAGCCAGAAATATTAGCAAAGCCCGTACTACTTAGGTTTATGTAACCCATTTTTCCAACATATTCAAAAGAGAAATCCTATTCCTGGAATTTGGATTTTTACTTGCTAGTATGGAATATCTGGTTGGCGTATTATACCTCCATTTTAGAGTAATCCCATTAAAACTCTTTTTATAAATGTTTAAGTATATGTTTATGAAACTTCTAGAGTAGTTAGTTTCTGTATTGATTTTTTACAACATTATTAGATATGTCTCCTTACATTCTGTCTTCTACATCGCTCTCCCATTTCCTACCCCAAATTAACAGTTCTCGTTCCATTGTTCCCTTCCAATGCTTTTACACCTATTTTTTGTTTCTCCCTTAACACTCCAACTTCCAATAGCCCCTAACAAGTCCCTGACCTCTGGGTATTCCAAATGGAATACATGTATCTGAAGAGTGAAAGCTAACATCTAGAAATGAGAGAAGAGCAGGTGATCTTGTTTATCATTTGTATCTGTTGTCTCGCTCAGAATTACCTGTGAATTTCATTTTCCTTAATAACTACATAATATCCCATGATATTTAATACATGCAATATTAATAAACAATATATAATTAATAATTAATACATGTGGTAGTGAATGTAATACATTTTCATTATTCATTTATCAGGTAGTTGATGTCTAGGTTGTTTGTAGTTCCTGACTATTGTGAATGGAGCAGCACATGTACCTGAGGTAAGTCCACTCAGATAACTTGGCAGATCACCACTCTTGATGCTACCGGCATGCAGGTATCCTCTACCACTCTTTGTAACACTTGAACCATGTGGAATTTAACCCGAATGCCACTGAGCTACAACCACTTTAGATAGTCTCAAACACTAGAGTGTCCCCAAAATTGAACAGCAACCATTATTCAGCTACTCAATAACTTATGAGTTTGGAGTAATACCAAATAAGCATCCAAACAACCAAACCAAATATTCATGCTAAGGAACACTATGAAAAACCTAGTTCTAGAAGCCTGTTATCAAAGAAAGCATTACTACACCAAAATAAGAGAAATTAATAAATATAACTGACTAATAATTCTCAAGTTATTACCAGTCTCAGTTTGAAAACAAAGAGACAAAGACTAGCATATTTAATGAGAAAACAGAATCCATCTTTTAATTGCCTACAAAAAGCATCATTAGCCATAGATACCACCTTAGAGTTAAAAGGAAGGGAAAGGTAGCCAAATAAACTGAGCAAAGAAACAAGCAGGTATAGTTGATCTAACATCTCACAATTCAGAAGAGATATGGAAAGACGTTGTATACCTATCAAAGGAAAAATCTGACAAGAGGATATTACAATTCTAAACATTTTACACATTAAACACAAGGGAATCCTGTTTTATAACAGAAACATGATTAGATCTAAAATCATGGATGCCGCCCAACATAGTAGCAGTAGATTACTTCAATACTTCACTCACCAATAAACAAATCACCTAGAAGCAAAAGCTAAATGGAGAAATTCACAATCTAAATGACATCATGAATTCAATGGACCAGACAGTTATGTGCAGAACATTCCACAGGAACACTAAAAATACACATTCTTTTCAGAAATCCATAAAAGTCTCCCCATAACTGGCCACACATTAGGACCCAAAGCACATCTCAAGAAATATAGAAGTACTGAAATAATATTGTGTATATTATCTGACCACAAAATAATAAAGCTATAGAGCAACAATAGAAATATCAGTAAGTACACAAATTGATGGAAGCTAAGTTACACACTGCTCAATGATGGTTGGATCAAGAGAAAAATTAGGAGCACAATTTAAGAATCTGCTAAAGTCAAACAAAAATTAAAACTTAACATACTGGAATCTGTGGGACACAAGCAAGGAAGTCTTAATAGGAAAGTTTACAACACTAAGAGCCTACATCAAAAGCTGGAGAAATCTCATAATTTTAATACTGAACCTCAAGGTCTCAGAAAATCAAGAATAACACCAAGAAAGTGTAGACAGGAAGAGACAATAAATTTGGAGCAGAAGTTAATGGAATAGAAATGGAAATAACCATTCAAAGTAATCAATGAAATCAAGATTTGGTTCTTTGAAATGATTAACAAGATTGAAAAACCCCTTTTTCCATCTTATCAAAATGCCATTCTTATTCACAATGACTTTTTTTTGATTACATAGATACAGTGATTTTTAAAACTTGGTTATCTTAATGACAACAAATAGCACCTTACTCTATATTTCAACAAACTTATTTAACATGAAAACATTTTAATCATGAGATTTAAAACAGGAAACAAAAACATCTTCAACAATAATAAAACTTGCTAGAGTGCAAGGCTTTCATAATATCTATGACACTATGTACAAAAAAAGCCTTCCTTAATGCCCGAGTCTTTTAAAAAATAACATTAAAAGCAGTTATGAATTGCTAAGAGATAATACATTCCTTGAAATACATATAAACTAGGAATTACATGAGCCAATACCAGGGTAACCAGTAGCCATATCAAGAACTAGAATATCCCTAGCACTTCAGACCCCATGTTACCTCTCATCAACATTTCTTCTTCTTCTCTAAATGAAAACTGATACTATCTCAATTTCCTGCTCTATCATTTACAGGTGATACTGATGTGGAATGTTCTGTATATGTGTTGCTTTTATTGGCTAATGAGTAAAGCTCTTTTGGCCAATGGCTTGACAGAGTAAAGCCAGGCAGGAAATCCAAATATATACGTACACATATGTATATATGTATATATATATATATATATATGAGAGAGAGAGAGAGTAGGCAAAGTCAGTTGGATGCCATGTAGCTGTCGAAAGAGAAGAAGAGAAGGACATCAAAAACTTACCAGTAGGCTACATCCTAGTGGTGATACACAGATTAATAAAAATGATTTAATTTAAGATGTAAGAGCTAGCTAGAAATACAACTAAGCTATTGGCCAAACAGTGTTGCACTTAATATAATATCTGTGTGATTATTCTGGGCTGCACATCTGGGAAAAATAGCAGCCTGTGTTTATATGACATAAATATTGTATAAATATAATTCTATTATAATAAATAATAACTAGCTCCAAAATAGATACAAGAATCAAAGTGTATTCCCTTTATCACATCTATGAAACACACTATTTGTTCTTAGTTATCTGAGAATTGTAAAAAAATAACATGATCACCTTACTCTAGTTAGAAAGATTATCAAAATGATAAAAATAAATATTGAAGAAAATGAGGAATTAAATGCATTGTTAGGAGGTTTGTACAAGTTAGTAATTCTACCATGTAGAAGACATATTAAGAAGTTGATGTAAAATAGTAATTTGACCACTATAGAAGATATGTTTGGGTGTTAGTACAAATTAGTAATTCAGACACTGTGGAAGACAATTTGTAAGGTCCTTCAAAATTTAAAAATAGATATATCATATGAGCTAGTGAACCTGCTTTGGGATATATATCCAGAGGAAATTATTTCAGTCCAAAGACACATGAATGTACATGTTTGTTGTTTCACTATTCAAAAGAGCTAAGATGTGGAATCAAGCTGGATGTCCATTAATACGTTAATGCTAAAGAAAGCATTTTATAGACACATTAGAACTTTCTTTAGCAGCAGGAAAATGAAAGGCTCTCTTTCTCAACAAAGTGCATGAGAATGGGGGACATTGTGTTAGGGAACAGCGATTCAGATGCACAGACAAAGGAGACATGTTCTCTCTCACAGGTGAATACTAAAAATGGTTTCTTTTTGTGGGACAGACAACAGAAATTTTCATTTGCCTAACAAATAGCGACAAGAATAGTTGCCCCATTATTGCTGACTTCCATTTTAAAAGCTGAGTCAATTTTAGTACTGTTTCTGAAAACATTGAACCATGGCCCAAGTAATGCAAGGGCAGCAGGGAACTGTGGCTGCTAGGGTACTTGAATCACCTAGAGATATATGTGAGAAGACACCCTCACTTTACAATAGTTGCTAATTCCAGGAATCCGGGGTAGTGTCTTCTAAGGAGAGCAGAAAGTTAGTATTTATTTTTATAGAATAAAGATGGAAACACTCGGGATAAAATAATGGTGTTTGGAGAAGGCAAAAGGGAAATTCTCATATGAAAAGATAAACCCAAGAGCTGAATGAATATCCTGCCCTAACCAAAGCAGTACAATGAAGCAAACCCCAAGTTCCCAAAGGATCATTCTTAGGTGCTTAGCTAATAAGAGACCAGAGAAACAGGCATCTTAGTTATTAAAAGGTTTTTCATACTGTTTGAAAGCAACCCAGTTTCAATCCCGTCAGGAATTCATAATGAATACTGCACTTTCTGTGGAAGCAGCAATTCATAATTTCCTTTTATTCTTGTTTGTTACTACAAAGTACTCTGTCTCAGGGGGCTTTGATTAAGGTGATGAGACAAATAAAACAAATAGAGAGCCCATTAAATGTCTGCCTGAAACCAGAGATGCACTACTTAATATGAAAGACTGCTCAAAAACCAATAATGAAATAATTATCCTTTCCCACAGCTGATAAGAGAATGATGGCTGGATGTGGATTTGGAGAAACTCATTTGCATGGAAGGAGGGGAGAAATGAAAGAAGAGAAACCCACTGAAAATCAACTGCTACCAAACACCGGGTCTGCAGGGAAGTCACAAGATAAGCACTGCAAATGCTCCTCCAGCTAGAGCAGCAATCATTCTCAGAGAAGGGATGCTGATAAGGCCCCTCCTTGCCGGCATGCAATCATTCTGCATTTTATATTATTTGAAAAGAGCTTGATTATTTTCCTTTGAATGAAGCCAGATTGATTCGCATTTACCTGTCAACAAAATGTTCCATTTCTCTATTTTGCCTTTCTATTTAAAGGCATATGACCTGACTACAAAATTCTATATACAAACCTTTAGATGCATGTAAATAAATAATGATAGGTGACCAGTTTGTATTTAGAAAACTTTTTTGCAGTGCCAAATTATCTTAATTAAAATCTACAGTCTCATAAATATGACTGATATTAGAAATCATGAATTGATGTCATGGATATTGCTTTATTTGTGGTCAGATAGAATCATTAAAAATTACATCAAGAGAGGAAAACTGTGCATGAAAATGGTAATTATGTCATTTAAACCTGTTGAAAAGAGAAAACTGTAACATGTAGTCATTTTTGGTTTTTGAAAAAGCTTCCTTCCATGTTTAAATATCCTGTCAAGAAGAGAGAGATGGCAAGAAACATCAAAAACAAAGAGTGGGCAGCTGCGCAGGTTCCAACCATATATACCAGTGTGATCTCACATTTTGAAGGAGTAGCTGGGGGTCTCAAGACACAGTGGGACAAGAAGTAACATGTATTGCGTATTACTGAAATAGAGGACTTTATTGTTTCTGAGCATCATCATATAGGTCTTGTGACTTACAAAATGTGTATCTATTAAATCAATGAGACTTATTTCCATTTTTAAATTATTTCTTTGAGAATTTCATAAAATGTATTTTGATCAAATTTGTCCTTCTCTTCCAACTTATTCAAAGTGTAGCTCCATGCTCCTATCCACCAAACCTCGCATCTTCTTTAAAATAAACTACTATATCCTATATGTACTTCCTATATATTCTTGGGTGTGTGACCATCCACTGTAATGTAGTTTGCCTATCAGGGTCCTCATCTTTAAAGATGACTGACTCTTCCTCTCTGAGCAGCTATGAATTGGCAATAACACTTCAGCTATGGGTGAGACTTGTTGTCCACCTCCCATTTTATATTTGAATAGCATTATTATTATTAATTAACTCATATGAAAGACCGCCATAAATCTCATGTATCATAACAATAGTAAATACTATAATTTACTTGTAATATGCATGCATATATGTACAAATGCTGTGGAATAATTCTCTTATAAATTGTAAAGATTTGTACCTTGAATTAATTTAATAAAACACTGGCCAGTTGCCAAGTCCGAAGTGTAGATGGGGAAACCAAACTGAGGATGATGGAAAGGAGAAGGGCGGAGTCAGAAGATGCCAGCCATACACAGAGGGAGAAGGAAATTAACATGTCATGCTAATAAAGGTACTGCCATGTGGCAGAGCATAAATAAGGAATATGGGTTAAATGAAAATGTAAGAGCTAGTTAGTAATAAGTCTGAGCTATTGGCTGATACTTTATAATTAATACTAAGTCCCTGAGTCAATTATTTGGGAAGGGACTGCTGGGTATTTGGGAACAAGCTGTCTGGAGAGAAATGTCTGATTACATAATTATATATACATCTTTATAGTCATATAAGCTTATATTCTGCTTTAAAAAATAAAATAAATCATTATGATGATAATGAGTGTATTCAAAGATATGTTAAATATTCCTTTCTTCATTTTCTATTTTGGGGAATAGCTTGAGGACTATTGATGTTGGTTCTTCTTTGAAGATTTGGTGGAATTCTTCACTAAATCATCTGGCCTGCGCTTTTCATCATTTGGCTGGGAAAGTTTTAATTGTTGCTTCTATTTTACTAGGGATTATGGATATGTTTATTCTTCTTATTTCATCTTGCATTAATTTTGGTACTCATATAGATGAGCAATTCTTCCAGGTTTTAGATTTTTCCAGTTTTGTAGAATAGAGAGTCTCTGAAGTTTTACAGTGTCAGCAGTAATGTCTTTCTCTTTTTTTTTTTAACTTTACTTTTATCAGTTTGTATCTTCTCTACATTTTTGGATAATTTTGCTAAAAGCTTGTAATCTTGCTGATTTTGTCGGACAACCAACTCTTTGTTTTATTGATTGTAATTTTTGTTTGTTTCTATTTTATTGATTTCAGCCTTGAGTTTGATTATTTATTCCCATATAAAATTTTGGTGTATTTTTTTTCTAAAGATTTCTAAAGGGTTATTAGGATATTTTTGAGATTTCTCCAATTTTTTTATGTAAACAGTGCTACAAAGTTGCTTCTTAGAACTACCTTCATTGTGTATCAGGAGACTGGGTATCCTGTTTTCATTTACATTCAAATATAAAGAGTTTCTAATTTCCTTCCTGATTTCTAGATTGATCTTATTTTCTGTCAGTAGTGGGTTGTTCATGTTCTATGAGTTTATTTAGTTACTATTTTTCTATGTTTTATTAGTGGCTAACTTTGTTCTATGGTAGGCTTGCAGGATATTATCTCTATTTTCTCTATTTATTGCTTTTCTCCTAATGTGTGGTAAGATTTGAAGTCACTTACATGGCCTGTTGTGAAGAAAGTATATTCTTTAGTGTTTGGGTTGAATGCTCTATAGATGTCTATTAGATCCCTTTGATTTGTGGTGTTTAAATCCAGTATTCCTCTGCTTTTATTTTTGTTTAGATGACCTATGTAATGGTGAGAGTGACATCAAAAGAACATGTAATCCATTAAAAAATGGGGTATGGACTTAAATAGAGAACTCTCAACAGACAAATCTCAAAAAGTTAAAAAAACACTGAAGGAAATGCTCAACATCCTTAGCCATCAGAGAAATGCAAATTAAAACAACTCTGAGATTCCATCTTACACTTGTTAGAATAACCAAGATCAAAAACACTGATGACAACTTCCACTGGAGAGTATGTGGGGTCAGGAGAAGACTCTGCCATTGCTGTTGGGAGTGCAAACTGCTAGAGTCACTTTGGATATCAGTATGGTCATTTCTCAGAAAACTGAGAATCATTCTACCTCAAGACCCAGCAATATCACTTTTGGTATATACACAAAGAATGCTCACGAGGACAGGTACTCAACACTGTTTATAGCAGTATTATTTGTAATAGCCAGAAACTGGAAATAACCTAGATGCCCCTTCACCAAGTAATGGATAAAGAAAATGTGGTATGTTTACACAATGAAGTAATACACAGTAGTAAAAAATAATGACATCTTGAAATTTGCAGGCAAATGGATAGATCTAGGAAAACATATTGAGTGAGGTAACCCAAACTCAGAAAACAAATATAATATATACTTACTCATAAGTGGCATTTAAACATAAAACAAAGAAAAACTATCATACAATTTACAACCCCAGAAAACCTAGACAACAAGGACTTTAAGAGATACATACATGGATCTACATAAAACAGAGAAAAAGACAAGATATCCCAAGTATATTGGGAACATGGGAGTCATGGTGGAGGGTAGAAAAGGAAAGGGGAGGAATGGAGAGGAACAGACAAATATGTATAGCTCAATAAAAACAATAAAATTCACTCACTATCACTGTGTTAAGATTTGGGATTTGCAACTTAATTATATCATTGAATATGGAGATGTCAAGCTGGTGGTACTTAATTAGGAATCTCACCCTACTGACTAACATTCAGGGCGCTTGAAAGTCCATGAATGCTACTAGAGGAGAAAGCAATCATCAATTCACCTAGGTAAAAACCCTGAAACCTATAACAGAAATCTGCCTGCACATTACACTGGTGCGAGAGAAGCAAACCTATAATCAGAACAACAAATCACTTTTTAATTGAATTTATGGCCCAATCCAATGAATGGAACCAATGGTTAGCACTGTTCAATTGACCAAGAACCCGACACGATATGTTATAGCCCTAGGAGAAATCTATTCTTATTAATATTCCTCATCAGATAAGCTTTTGCTTGCTTTAGTAATTAACAAGGGAATATACCACTGAACAATCTGTAGAAAGTGACAGACTTTGGCACTTCAGCTTATGTAGTATTGTCATCTGTCAATTTGTTTGTGTTGATTTCATTGGTTAATAAAGAAACTCCCTTGGCCCATTTGATAGGCCAGCCCTTAGGTGGGTGGAGTAGACAGAACAGGATGCTTGGTAGAAAAAAAGTGAGGTCAGATGCAATGAAGCTCGAGCCCAAGATGGACGCAGGTCAGACATGCTGAATCTTTCCCGGCAAGACACCACCTCATGGTGAAGATTATTAGAAATGGGTTAAGCAGGATATGAGAGTTAGCTAGGAAGAGGCTAGATATGATGGGCCAGGCAGTGTTTATATGAATACAGTTTGTGTGTTGTTATTTTGCGTATAAAGCTAGCTGGAGGCCAGGAGCCCAGTGGCTGGAAGCTCCCGCAGCTCCTTCTACATTCAGCCCTAAATTACATATCTTCTTCAAACTCCTCACTTCCAGGTCCAGGAATCAATATGGAAAAGGCAGAAAATTTGTAAAAGCCAGAGATAGTGGTCGACTCCAAGAAATAGCATGTTTCAAACACAATAAAATGGATATTTGCTGTGGGAGTTTCATGTACTTATTTAATAAAATGATGATTGGCCAGTAGCCAGGCAAAAAGTATAGGTGGGGAGACCAGGCAGTAAGCAGAGGCAGGGAAAAGAGAACAGGAGAATTTTGGGGAGAGGAAAGCTCAGTCTGAAGTAGTGATCCAGCTACAGAGAAACCAATATGAAAATGCCTCATGGATAAAAGTACCAAGGCACATGGCTAACATAGACAAGAATAATGGACTAGTTTAAGATGTAAGAATTAATTAATAACAAGCCTGAGCTAATAGGCCAACCAGGTTATAATTAATGTAGACCTCTGTGTATTCTTGGGGGCTGAATGGCTGCAGAACAAGAAACCCCTGTAAGCAGATACACATATGAACTCACAGAGACTCTGACAGCATGCATGAGATCCACACAGGTTCAAACCAGATAAAATCTGGGAACTGACAATGGGAATTAGACTTAAGTCCCTCCCTTCAGTAAGAGCTGTTTTGGTTGATATCTGCAAGAAAAGGGAAAGTCATTGCTCTCTTATGGAATACCACCAGAAACATCAACCCCCTTCCAGAGCAGGGCACATGTTGAACAGCACAAAAACAGCAAAAACAGACTCCATAGTTTTTGTTTGTTTGTTTATATGGGTGTATGTGTGTTTTCTTTTCATAATTTTCGTCTTCTTAATTTTTTAATTGTCTGTTTTAACTGTCATTTATCTTTTATTTTCTTTAGAGTGAGGGAAGGAAAACATGTTGAATGGGGAGGGAGATGGGGAAGAGTTGGAGAAGCAGAAAGAATGTGATTAAAATATAGTTTATCAAAATAATTTAAAATAAGATTAAAAATACACCTCAATTTATAAATCATAAAATATAAGAACTATACCATAAACCTGGAACAAAGAAAGATTGTCTATGTTGAAGCCCAATTCGACAGTGCTGTTAAAGCTAAGCATATTGAGTTTTAAACTCATGTTTGTAATATAAATCAGAGTACTTTCTTTGTAAACTCAAAGCAGCTCCTCTCAAAGATAAAAATACTTGGGGGGGGCATGAGCTTGGTGCTCTCTAGAACCCTTAGGTTAGTCTAAATACAGGCCTTGGTCAGTGGGCAGGCACATTTCTTGGAGATTAAATGAGAACTGAGCTGATCTTTGTCTCAGTATGCTCCCTGGAATGCTAGTGGTAATATGGACTTTTTGAAATATTTGCATTTCTCATAGAAATATATATTAGGCTCTCTTCAATTCATTTTACAACATGAAATGTTTCATTTAAATGGTGCATTCATTGCCTCCAAATCTGTAGTGACACTGTGTTTAGACTGATATTTGCAGCTTTCTTTAATCACCAACTTTATTTAAATGCAAAAACTATGTGCGTAAAAGCGGTTTTTAAAGTTTACATGGACTGTAAGATATGCACATTGCTTAGAAAGTAGAAAGAGCCAGAGACTGTCTAAAGCAAGAGAGAAAAATGAACAAAAAGATCCTATAGGAAACAGAATTATCTGTGGGCATAGGTTCATCATGACTTATTACAAATAACTCATAAATGTTCATTCTGAGCACTCCAAAATGTGCTGTTACTATCTGACTTTCTTTGGAGAACTATAACAAAGACCAACAGCTTGGATGACAATCTATTGGAATCAAAGGGGGCAAGTCTATGATTCTAGCTAACATTTGTTACTATAATTTTAGCTATAGATTCAGAATATCTGAATTTCACTGTTCATAACTTTTTAGGTCTATCATTATGGATGTATATTTAAAGTTTATTGTAAAAATAACCATATGACTTAAGATGTCAATATTTACTTTTGCTAGTTTTTAAGGCTTCTGCTTATTTCCTGGGTCAGAGTGAAATTATATCAACCTGTCATGACCTAGGTTAAGTACAAAATTATTTCATCCATCAACTCCCGCATCTTCCCCTTATGTGGTCACTGTTTATTAAATGCCACTGTAGGCAAATTACTAATTGTGTTGCTCTGAAGTTTTCAGAATCTCTGCATGTGCCAGTGTGATTATTATTCTGCTTTTCTTTTATAAATACCAACTAATGACATTTACTTAAAAGTCAGAAAGATATAGACATCCAATTTATCCTCTGGTGTTTACAGGGTAGGCACTTTTATACAAATAACTTTCTTTTTCTGAGCCTTCTTTTCCTTTATAATAATGTCCACCAAAATACTACTACTCCATGAGCAATATAACTATTAAATTAAATTATGTACATAAAATATTACTTACATTTTCTGTCAGAAATGTGTATGCAATAAGTAAATACTAACTGTTTCTCTTTGTGTTTTTCTTAGCTCTACCACATGAGTGTGTGTGTGTGTGTGTGTGTGTGTGTGTGTGTGTGTCTACAAGTGCTTGATCACATGTGTCCTTGGTATTGGACCCAGGGGTTGACCATGATAGAAACCATTAGATGTACTCCCAGACTCTATTACCATGAATTGTATGTGCCTCAACCAGAGAAAGAGAACAAAAAAATAAACTATCTAGGAGTTCTACAGCTGTTTTTATGCAGTCTGGTATTCACTGACCTGTTTCTTGTAGTTAGGATTTAATATTTCTTGCTGAATATAAAGAATTTAAAGAAAATTTAATATAAAATTAGACTGATACTTTTTTATTTGGTGGTTGTATACAAAAAAGAAATCATTCCATAATCATACCAGAAAGTAGATTGTTTTTAAAATAGAAAACTGTAACCACTCAAAAATGGCAAAAATTGCCTATCTTAGCAAGTATGACTGATCATAGTTCTTTTATCATGAAGTACAATTTGCTTTTCTTTTCATTTAGAGATTATCTCTGTCAAAAAACTTCATTTCATTTTATTTTTCCCACATATATATCTGTACCATATGCCTGTCTGGCTTCTCAGAGGACAGAAAAGGACATCAGATTCCATGTAACTGGAGTTGTAGATGTTTGTGGGGCAGCATGTGTGTTCTGGGTACCTAACCTGGGTCCTCTGGAAGAGCAGCAAATGTCCTTAACCATTGCACATCTCTCTAGATACCCAATTGCAATTCAACTTCACTCAGACTTTCTTCTTCCAGGTCATCGTCCAGTAATTCCCAGTATTGCCTTTATAGTAACACCCTCTTATGGGCTTCCCTGTATTTTAACACTTTTTGTGTTTCCTAGTGCTGCCTGTTGAAAGAATTCCATCCCATGAGCTGGTGTGTTTCATCGCCAAAACTGTGTGCTGTCATTGTCAATGCCTGCCATTTGCTGTCATCTGTCTGAACTAACTTTTCTGTTCACTCTGGCTGCCTTTCCTTTTCACCACTCCTTTCCCATGTTTCATATTCAGGTATGCCATAAATTGCAGAGATTGTATAAATTTCACCCATTAACCCACTCAATATTTGCCTTTCTTTTCCCTTTGCACGCTTTACCAATTGTTCTCATCCAGTGATTTGTAATCCCCTGGGGGTGCCACATATCAGATATCCTGCAAATCAAATATTTATGTTATGAATCACAAAGGTAGAAAATTACATGTTTGAAATAGCAATGAAATAATTTTATGGCTGGGAGTTACCACAACATGAGGAACTGTATTCAAGGGTCAAAACATTAGGAAGGCTGAGAACCATTTCTTTAGGGAAAGAAGCTGCCTCTATAGTGTGCAATCAGCATGAACTTTCACAGCCTCAAACTTTCTTATGCCGAAGCATTTCGAGGCTTAAATAGGACTAATTTTGAAATAAATAACTCCACTTAGGGGATGCCAGTGGAAGAATGTGAGACTCTAATGAGAAACTTTGAGTTTTGATAAAGGAGTAAATATATACATTTAAATTGGCACATAGTTATTAATAAACTATTTCATATTTTATTTCAACTTTACTTGAATTTGGTTATTGTTTTCATTTCATTTCGTATTGTGGCTTTGTGTTTCTTCAACCTATAATAGTTACTTCTGGGAGATTTTAACCATTGTGGGTTGACAAAATAGCTTGAATTTAAGACAAAATAATAGTGTATAATTTGTTACTTTCTCCCCAAAGTGCCCATTCAAATTTTCATATGAATTTAGATTTCATATGGTCAGTGTTGTGGCACTCAATTATATAGGTCTAAGCTTTTTCTTTTGTCTATCTTTTGTTTATTACCCAACATGGAACCAATTAGAATTTTAAAATATGTTGGGATAGACAAAGTTTCTTGGCAGACACTCGGGAAGTGGATACATATCATTTTAATTTTCTCTTGTTCTGAATTGTTACTCTTGGGGATTTCAGTAAATTTCTTCTCCATGAATAGTTTTAATGATTCGATGTGGAATGTCCAGGGCTGAGGATACAGTTGAATGGCAGAATGCTTGTCCAGAACACATAAGACCCTACGTTCAGTCTCCAGCATATAAAAAGGTAAATGGATCATTAGGATTGTTGCATTGCTGTATTTCCATAGGCTCACATTCTAGAAATGCATAATCAGAAAGGAAAATAGATAGAGGTGGTTCTAACTTGGTCTCAGTTTCTTAAATATAAATGAACTAGAGAGATATGATTCCTTTGCAATATGGAATACACAGTCAGTGTCTTAAATTAATGAAAAGTGTCTGATCTGCCAACAAAATAACTAGATATGGTATATTTTTATATGACTGTAGAATCACTTCTGCTTTTCATGCCCATTCCAATACAGAGATCTTCTTTTATCCTGGGGCCATGTTTCTGACTATTGAACTAATTATAGCTTCAGGAGTTGTGGAGGTAATTTCTCATCCATGGGAGGGGATCATAATTGATAATTAATATTTACAAAGCTCTGAGTAAGTATCAAGGCTTAGATGTAAAAGATAGTTTTGACTTCCAATGCATGAACAACAACAAAAAAATGAATTGACTTTTTTCTTCATTCAAAGGATAGCTTACAAACTTTTGGTTGGATGTCCAATGGTTAAAGCTCTAGTGATAATATTCTTATAGGAGACCTTGAGCTGCTAGGTAAAATTCTTACAAAAAACAGTTTCCAATAGAGAGCTTAAAACAGCTGCCTAACAGGTACTCAAGCAGGTAAAATATAAATCAACAGATAAAGTATACAATAATCAACAAATACAGTATATTAATTATAATTCAGATATGGCAAGTGTGTATATTAAATGTAAAACTTATTCTACAACAGTTTTATAAAACATGAGGCTTATGGCTAAATCTTATCAGTTTTGCTTGTTAAGATATTAAGTTCTTAATTTAAACCAGTAGCCTGTCTGATATAAAAGGAGAGGATAGAATCTGGATAATGGTTTAACAAAATTTTGACTAGGTTCAAGGTTTCTTATACTAAACAGTAGACTCATTGATAATTTTTAAGATTGATTCCTGGATATTTGCCTTTGCTAAATTCAAAGGCCAAAAACAATGGTCTTTTCCCAGATCATTGCTACAATTTATGCACCTGTATTTTGCTAAAGCTATAGCAAAAAATCCCTTAAAGGATTTTATGCTAAATTTTACAATCGGCTCTTCCAATGGAGGAACTGCATAAATGGCTAATTATAATAAAAATTATGGAGCATAACAAGGCTCCTTCAAAGCAACTCATACAAGTTGACAGCAGATCCTGATGCAAACGGATCTGGCTTGTTGACACCAAGCTGACCTTTGCTAAGACAAGGTGAAAAGCCCTTTCAATGCATCATGAAAAAACCCGACCTATATATATTTGGGGTCGAGGATGTGTTTGTGCTTTTTTCACAGAAAGAAAATGAATTCTGAACGTGATGTCAAGGCTGCGGACACAGAAGAGTTCCAGACTTCCAGAGGTGATTGAGGAGAGATCTTTGGTCCGGTCTTCCCTACCCCCAAGGAAAGGAGTGCCCGCTGACAAAACCAGCTACACCACTCTGCATGGTGTCACCCAGCCCCCAGAATCCAGGGAGACCCGGCTGACATAAGGGCCAGGATGTGCTCCATGTACCTGAAACCAGCTCGCCTCACCCTGGCTACCCCACCTGTCCAGGAGCACAAATGCTAAACTGCTTCTGCAGCTTGAACTCTGGTCTGCTTTGGAGCTGAGTTGCAGACTAAACATCAGACTGCTTTAAACCTTGGGACACAGAACTCATTTTAATTAAAATATTAACCTCTCTTCACTTAAGAAGGGGGAAAATTGGGGGGTTCCTGTGACTGTTGCCCAGAGGCTGGAACTGGCGATATATGATAACAACAATGTAGGTCATTGTACTCCCACTGAATTTGAGCTAATGATACTTGTAACTGCTTATAGATAATGGGTAAAGTCTGACACATGTTGTAAAGTGTTTGGTTTTAATGCATAGGTTTAAAATTTTGGATTTTGAGCCCTTTTACACTGCCCTAATTTTTTGGCAGGCAGCACACGTAACTTTATGTGGAGTAGGCACTTAGGAATGTGGTCATTCCATAGGCCAGACTAAAAGGTGAATACTGGGTTGGGAAAAAGCCCTTTCTTCTTATCTGGAGATGGAGTTACTGGTGCCAAAACTATATCATTATATCTTTTGTTTGAGGAGCTCTTCAGAGTCTTTTCATTAATGACAGACGCAGGGACCCAATGACGGGAGTTAATGTGGATCCTCACCTGAAGAGCACACCATACAGAGGTTGTAGAAACCGGCTCAACATGGCATGGTTCAGGTATGAGGGTGCTCTCCACATGGCCTAAGACAGGGTACCCTGTGATCTGCGTACTTTAATCCTGCTAGATGCCTTTACTTGAGGAGCTCCAAGGACGGGCGACTTATGGCAGGATAATCCCCCAACCTAAGGCAGGGCCCTGGGAACCCTAGGAAGGGTAAGGGGAAAAAAAAAAAAAGGCCTGGTCCCCACTTGACCTAGTAGTCATCGGGCACCCCTCTGTTCCCAGGAGAGAGGGATCACTTCACCACCCGAGAGGAGGGTCTCTCCTTGTCTCAGTCCCTTCTCCTTTGCTCTGACACCATGGTTGACTCTGACTGGTGCTCTCCACTTGATAGCTGCCTGCCTTTGGATGGGAGGGGGAGGGATCTGTTGGGAGCTGTTTCCCCCTAGAGATCATTGCAGGAACCATCGCCCTGGGGAGACTATGGGGAACCCCACACCCATGGTTGTACTGGGATTGGTTCTGTTGCCCCACACCCAGTTGAAGCTGTTAATGGAGAAAAATAAAATAAAATAAAATAAAATAAAATAAAAAAAAACAGAAGAGGGGAGCGCAACTGAGAAAGAAAAAAAAAAAATAATCTTGTGACCACAAGGGCGTTGGTCTTGCAAAAATAAAAGATGATAGAGGGAGGCAGCACAGAAAATTTGAGCACAAATTCCACTATCCTATAGTTGTCCTTCTGACTTCTGGACTTTGTCCCATAAGATTAAATATATCTCTGTCACATAATCAAATGCAAATATGATCTACTTTATATAGCATTTTCTTATACTTCCACAATATAAATTTCTAGAAGTTTCTACTGTTTCTCTGATCATGCAGACATTAAGTCTCCAGAGGAGAAGTTTTATTTGCTAGGTTGATCTGTTTGGAGAACACTGCATTGATATTTAATATATGCAATCTAATTTAATGTTACAAACTTTCCACTGTACCACTGTATAGTTAAGGAAGCAAAGGCACAGGCAGTTGAGCAATTTGCTGAAAGTATCAAGAATCTTGATTAGGATTGTGTGGCTGCTGACGTCATGAGTTCTTTCACTATTGTACAAAGTATATCAATTACATATTTTTCTGGAAAATCACTTGGTTGGCTGAGATGTGCTAAATATTGATTATTTAAAAGGTATCACCTGGTGGTGGTGGTGCACACCTTTAATCCCTGCACTTGAGAGGCAGAGATAGGTGGATCGTTGAGAGTTAGAGGCTAGCCTGATCTACAGAGTGAGCTGCAGGACAGCCAGGTTTGTTTCACAGAGAAACCCCATCTTGAAAAACCAAAAACCAAAACCGAACTGAAACAAATAAACAAAAAGTTATCAACAAATTCAGAAGAAAATCACCACAGCTCTGACAGAGAATGGAATGCTGGCTGGATTGTGGTGTGGTTCCTTCATACTTCTAATTAAAACTGTAAAGCCCTCAAAACAAAGACATTATTAAAGCCTATACAAAACCAGTATTGATGTCCCTATGTAGTTTGCTTCTCTATTATGGAAATCGTTTGTTAATTCAAAATAAGCTGTTCTGGAAAAAACAAAAGCTAATTTCTCATGTGAAGAGCAGTGTGAGCTGTATGTGCCTGGAATTTTCCTAAACTCAGTCTCACTGAAAGGTTAGTCTAGAGGGACTGTCATCAAATCGTCGGAAAGAGAATAGAGACATGTCTAAATAAACACAGAGAATTCTTATCACAACAAGAGGCTTATTTGACTACAAACAGTGACATCTTTAGACGACCATTCTTCACGTTTTTGTAAGAAACATACAACCTGATCAGGTTCTGGCATACTAGTCAAAAGCTAAGGAAAATAGCTATAAAAGATTAAAAAGAGATGAAACTGAGAAACAGCGTTGACTTGAGGGAAATGAAACAGGAAGACAGATGATACAAACTCACTCTTGTGTTTACAGTTTAGTGGGAGGGCCTTCGTTATATCGCTCAAGTTGGAGAAAATGGTCCAGATGACACATACTGGGCAAATGTTCGTACAACAATTTTACCATCATTATGTCTATTGATCACAAGCGTATACAATGCTAGTTAGTATATCTTTGCTTAGATAAAACATCCATCAATGAGTAAACTAGAGTCTTGTGGACCTTGTGATTGTTTAAAGGCAATGGTTAATACTATAAGATTATGATCGCATACAGGTTTTAGAATTCTCTAAACGCTTATTTTATAAAATTGTGGGATTAAATAGAATTAAAAAGCTAGATATTATGACTCATATCTGTAATACTAGCATGTGGGAGGCTAAAGTAGTATGATCTCCACGGTCTAGCCAGGGCTATAGATATAGAGTAAGACACTGTTGCAAAAAATTAACAAATGTCTTATTATGGTAATAGTACATTTGACAGTGAAAATGGTGTGCTAAATATAAAATACTATTCTGAAATATTGTGATTTTTCTATAAAATGATCATTTATAAAAGGGTATTAATCTCAAAGTGATAACCATATTAACTCTTTCCAGGAAAAGACACTCAACAACAGAGACCAACACTCATATCATCATTGAGTCTCATATCCCCAATCTTCATCTCTATTTCATCTAGGCTTCTATTCCCTACTATTTGCATCTCACTTTAGAAGCAGAAATCATACTAGTATGTTATATTACAGTATGGGAGCTTTGGTTATTAAGTTTAAACTTCCAAACGTTTCTAAAATAATCAGACATGAGTTATTTCCTTGAACTGACACTCAAAGAAGTCTGGTCACACATTCAAGGTCACTCTGATGGCCTATTCTAGAATGTAGATTTGATGCTGGTCCACATCTGATGTACCAGGACCTGTGCTTTTCCCACTGTGCTTTGTGGCACATGTCCAGGAGTCTGAGGACTCACTGTTCATATGATCAGCTGTCAGGTCATTCACACTAGAAAACTTGGACTCCATCTCTCAAGTACAGGAATCTTTTTCTCCTTTTCTCTTACTGTCCTATTTCGCTCCTGCAGTTTTAGCTCTGATTGCATCTTTGCTGAGTGTTGCAAAGGACTCACTATTACTTTTCAGAATCTAAAGATTTCTCTTTATTCATTATCTCCATATCAGATAGTCATGCTTCCCCTTAAACAAAACTAAACCGGATAACAGATCATTTTAATTTCCTTCCATATTTCTTTTCACATTTTTTTTGCTGGGTTCAGACAATCTATAAGTTGAAATTAAGAATGTCTCTGGAAATACTAAAAGTTTGCATAAGAAGTTGGCTATATCCAATGCATGGTTTTATAAAAATTAATTTGGAAATACTGAGTAAGAGGGATGTCAGGGAAAATAACATCACATGACCTAGTTTTCTGACTCCTATATACTTATTCTTTATTGTTAGGATGAAGATATGGATGGTGTGTTTCAGATGTGGGGATATGACTGAATTTGGAACACAGAATTTCGCCGTGAGTAATCCAGTGCATTTCTGGGTCAATTCAGACTAATACTGTTGCATTACTTATAAAATTAATGCTGTGCACTAGGGAACAGATGTGAGTTAATCATGTGTGTTGAGGAATAGGGACTTCTGACTCTTAATCCAGCCTGATACCCTTGTTAGCCTTGAGAAATTGAGTTGATAAATCTGCTTTACAGATATGTGGTTAGGAACTATGCACAGGCTTGTTTCATTAGTTAACAGCCCAATGCTTTCAGCTACCACATTTT
>CADCXT010003968.1:0-11513 GCA_902806775.1 Microtus agrestis
TTTCAAAGTAAAGCTTCTACAGAGAAAAGGAACACTGTTCTCACTTTTAACCATACTTTGACATATCCCAAACAGACGCTTCTCATTTCAGAGTAACACAAGTGCGTTTCTCACAAAAGCATTTCATGAAATTCACTGACTTTCAAATGATCGTGATTATCTTTCAAAGTAAAGCTTCTACAGAGAAAAGGAACACTGTTCTCACTTTTAACCATACTTTGACATATCCCAAACAGACGCTTCTCATTTCAGAGTAACACATGTGCGTTTCTCACAAAAACATTTCATGAAATTCTTTTGTTTTCAAAGAACGTGATTATCTTTCAAAGTAAAGCTTCTACAGAGAAAAGGAACACTGTTCTCACTTTTAACCATACTTTGACATATCCCAAACAGACGCTTCTCATTTCAGAGTAACACATGTGCGTTTCTCACAAAAGCATTTCATGAAATTCTTTTGCTTTCAAAGAACGTGATTATCTTTCAAAGTAAAGCTTCTACAGAGAAAAGGAACACTGTTCTCACTTTTAACCATACTTTGACATATCCCAAACAGACGCTTCTCATTTCAGAGTAACACATGTGCCTTTCTCACAAAAGCATTTCATGAAATTCATTGACTTTCAAATGATCGTGATTATCTTTCAAAGTAAAGCTTCTACAGAGAAAAGGAACACTGTTCTCACTTTTAACCATACTTTGACATATCCCAAACAGACGCTTCTCATTTCAGAGTAACACATGTGCGTTTCTCACAAAAGCATTTCATGAAATTCACTGACTTTCAAATGATCGTGATTATCTTTCAAAGTAAAGCTTCTACAGAGAAAAGGAACACTGTTCTCACTTTTAACCATACTTTGACATATCCCAAACAGACGCTTCTCATTTCAGAGTAACACATGTGCGTTTCTCACAAAAGCATTTCATGAAATTCACTTACTTTCAAATGAACGTGATTATCTTTCAAAGTAAAGCTTCTACAGAGAAAAGGAACACTGTTCTCACTTTTAACCATACTTTGACATATCCCAAACAGACGCTTCTCATTTCAGAGTAACACATGTGCGTTTCTCACAAAAGCATTTCATGAAATTCTTTTGCTTTCAAAGAACGTGATTATCTTTCAAAGTAAAGCTTCTACAGAGAAAAGGAACACTGTTCTCACTTTTAACCATACTTTGACATATTCCAAACAGACGCTTCTCATTTCAGAGTAACACATGTGCCTTTCTCACAAAAGCATTTCATGAAATTCACTGACTTTCAAATGATCGTGATTATCTTTCAAAGTAAAGCTTCTACAGAGAAAAGGAACACTGTTCTCACTTTTAACCATACTTTGAATTATCCCAAACAGACGCTTCTCATTTCAGAGTAACACATGTGCGTTTCTCACAAAAGCATTTCATGAAATTCTTTTGCTTTCAAAGAACGTGATTATCTTTCAAAGTAAAGCTTCTACAGAGAAAAGGAACACTGTTCTCACTTTTAACCATACTTTGACATATCCCAAACAGACGCTTCTCATTTCAGAGTAACACATGTGCGTTTCTCACAAAAGCATTTCATGATATTCACTGACTTACAAATGATCGTGATTATCTTTCAAAGTAAAGCTTCTACAGAGAAAAGGAACACTGTTCTCACTTTTAACCATACTTTGACATATCCCAAACAGACGCTTCTCATTTCAGAGTAACACATGTGCGTTTCTCACAAAAGCACTTCATGAAATTCATTCACTTTCAAAGAACGTGATTATCTTTCAAAGTAAAGCTTCTACAGAGAAAAGGAACACTGTTCTCACTTTTAACCATACTTTGACATATTCCAAACAGACGCTTCTCATTTCAGAGTAACACATGTGCGTTTCTCACAAAAGCATTTCATGAAATTCTTTGCTTTCAAATGATCGTGATTATCTTTCAAAGTAAAGCTTCTACAGAGAAAAGGAACACTGTTCTCACTTTTAACCATACTTTGACATATCCCAAACAGACGCTTCTCATTTCAGAGTAACACATGTGCGTTTCTCACAAAAGCATTTCAGGAAATTCTTTTGCTTTCAAAGAACGTGATTATCTTTCAAAGTAAAGCTTCTACAGAGAAAAGGAACACTGTTCTCACTTTTAACCATACTTTGACATATCCCAAACAGACGCTTCTCATTTCAGAGTAACACATGTCGTTTCTCACAAAAAGCATTTCATGAAATTCTTTGACTTTCAAATGAACGTGATTATCTTTCAAAGTAAAGCTTCTACAGAGAAAAGGAACACTGTTCTCACTTTTAACCATACTTTGACATATCCCAAACAGACGCTTCTCATTTCAGAGTAACACATGTGCGTTTCTCACAAAAGCATTTCATGAAATTCACTGACTTTCAAATGATCGTGATTATCTTTCAAAGTAAAGCTTCTACAGAGAAAAGGAACACTGTTCTCACTTTTAACCATACTTTGAAATATCCCAAACAGACGCTTCTCATTACAGAGTAACACATGTGCGTTTCTCACAAAAGCATTTCATGAAATTCACTGACTTTCAAATGATCGTGATTATCTTTCAAAGTAAAGCTTCTACAGAGAAAAGGAACACTGTTCTCACTTTTAACCATACTTTGACATATCCCAAACAGACGCTTCTCATTTCAGAGTAACACATGTGCGTTTCTCACAAAAGCATTTCATGAAATTCTTTTGCTTTCAAAGAACGTGATTATCTTTCAAAGTAAAGCTTCTACAGAGAAAAGGAACACTGTTCTCACTTTTAACCATACTTTGACATATCCCAAACAGACGCTTCTCATTTCAGAGTAACACATGTGCGTTTCTCACAAAAGCATTTCATGAAATTCTTTGACTTTCAAATGAACGTGATTATCTTTCAAAGTAAAGCTTCTACAGAGAAAAGGAACACTGTTCTCACTTTTAAACATACTTTGATATATCCCAAACAGACGCTTCTCATTTCAGAGTAACACATGTGCGATTCTCAAAAAAGCATTTCAGGAAATTCATACACTTTCAAAGCACGTGATTATCTTTCAACGTAAAGCTTCTACAGAGAAAAGGAACACTGTTCTCAATTTTAACCATACTTTGACATATTCCAAACAGACGCTTCTCATTTCAGAGTAACACATGTGCGTTTCTCACAAAAGCATTTCATGAAATTCACTGACTTTCAAATGATCGTGATTATCTTTCAAAGTAAAGCTTCTACAGAGAAAAGGAACAATGTTCTCACTTTTAACCATACTTTGACATATCCCAAACAGACGCTTCTCATTTCAGAGTAACACATGTGCGTTTCTCACAAAAATATTTCAGGAAATTCTTTTGCTTTCAAAGAACGTGATTATCTTTCAAAGTAAAGCTTCTACAGAGAAAAGGAACACTGTTCTCACTTTTAACCATACTTTGACATATACCAAACAGACGCTTCTCATTTCAGAGTAACCCATGTGTGTTTCTCAAAAAAGCATTTCAGGAAATTCTTTGCTTTCAAAGAACGTGATTACCTTTCAAAGTAAAGCTTCTACAGAGAAAAGGAACACTGTTCTCACTTTTAACCATACTTTGACATATTCCAATCAGACGCTTCCCATTTCAGAGTAACACATGTGCGTTTCTCACAAAAGCATTTCATGAAATTCTTTTGCTTTCAAAGAACGGGATTATCTTTCAAATAAAGCTTCTACAGAGAAAAGAACATTGTTCTCACTTTTAACCATACTTTGACATATTCCAAACCGAAGCTTCTCATTTCAGAGTAACACATGTGCGTTTCTCACAAAAGCATTTCATGAAATTCTTTTGCTTTCAAAGAACGTGATTATCTTTCAACGTAAAGCTTCTACAGAGAAAAGGAACACTGTTCTCACTTTTAACCATACTTTGACGTATTCCAAACAGACGCTTCTCATTTCAGAGTAACACATGTGCCTTTCTCACAAAAGCATTTCATGAAATTCACTGACTTTCAAATGATCGTGATTATCTTTCAAAGTAAAGCTTCTACCGAGAAAAGGATCACTGTTCTCACTTTTAACCATACTTGACATATCCCAAACAGACGCTTCTCATTTCAGAGTAACACATGTGCGTTTCTCACAAAAGCATTTCATGAAATTCACTGACTTTCAAATGATCGTGATTATCTTTCAAAGTAAAGCTTCTACAGAGAAAAGGAACAATGTTCTCACTTTTAACCATACTTTGAATTATCCCAAACAGACGCTTCTCATTTCAGAGTAACACATGTGCGTTTCTCACAAAAATATTTCAGGAAATTCTTTTGCTTTCAAAGAACGTGATTATCTTTCAAAGTAAAGCTTCTACAGAGAAAAGGAACACTGTTCTCACTTTTAACCATACTTTGACATATCCCAAACAGACGCTTCTCATTTCAGAGTAACCCATGTGTGTTTCTCACAAAAGCATTTCAGGAAATTCTTTGCTTTCAAAGAACGTGATTATCTTTCAAAGTAAAGCTTCTACAGAGAAAAGGAACACTGTTCTCACTTTTAACCATACTTTGACATATCCCAAACAGACGCTTCTCATTTCAGAGTAACACAAGTGCGTTTCTCACAAAAGCATTTCATGAAATTCACTGACTTTCAAATGATCGTGATTATCTTTCAAAGTAAAGCTTCTACAGAGAAAAGGAACACTGTTCTCACTTTTAACCATACTTTGACATATCCCAAACAGACGCTTCTCATTACAGAGTAACACATGTGCGTTTCTCACAAAAGCATTTCATGAAATTCACTGATTTTCAAATGATCGTGATTATCTTTCAAAGTAAAGCTTCTACAGAGAAAAGGAACACTGTTCTCACTTTTAACCATACTTTGACATATCCCAAACATACGCTTCTTATTTCAGAGTAACACATGTGCGTTTCTCACAAAAGCATTTCATGAAATTCTTTTTCTTTCAAAGAACGAGATTATCTTTCAAAGTAAAGCTTCTACAGAGAAAAGGAACACTGTTCTCACTTTTAACCATACTTTGACATATCCCAAACAGACGCTTCTCATTTCAGAGTAACACATGTGCGTTTCTCACAAAAGCATTTCATGAAATTCTTTTGCTTTCAAAGAACGTGATTATCTTTCAAAGTAAAGCTTCTACAGAGAAAAGGAACACTGTTCTCACTTTTAAACATACTTGATATATCCCAAACAGACGCTTCTCATTTCAGAGTAACACATGTGCGATTCTCAAAAAAGCATTTCAGGATATTCATACACTTTCAAAGCACGTGATTATCTTTCAACGTAAAGCTTCTACAGAGAAAAGGAACACTGTTCTCAATTTTAACCATACTTTGACAGATTCCAAACAGACGCTTCTCATTTCAGAGTAACACATGTGCGTTTCTCACAAAAGCATTTCATGAAATTCTTTTCTTTCAAAGAACGAGATTATCTTTCAAAGTAAAGCTTCTACAGAGAAAAGGAACACTGTTCTCACTTTTAACCATACTTTGACATATCCCAAACAGACGCTTCTCATTACAGAGTAACACATGTGCGTTTCTCACAAAAGCATTTCATGAAATTCACTGATTTTCAAATGATCGTGATTATCTTTCAAAGTAAAGCTTCTACAGAGAAAAGGAACACTGTTCTCACTTTTAACCATACTTTGACATATCCCAAACAGACGCTTCTCATTTCAGAGTAACACATGTGCGTTTCTCACAAAAGCATTTCATGAAATTCTTTTGCTTTCAAAGAACGGGATTATCTTTCAAAGTAAAGCTTCTACAGAGAAAAGGAACATTGTTCTCACTTTTAACCATACTTTGACATATTCCAAACAGACGCTTCTCATTTCAGAGTAACACATGTGCGTTTCTCACAAAAGCATTTCATGAAATCCTTTTGCTTTCAAAGAACGTGATTATCTTTCAAAGTAAAGCTTCTACAGAGAAAAGGAACACTTTTCTCACTTTTAAACATACTTGATATATCCCAAACAGACGCTTCTCATTTCAGAGTAACACATGTGCGATTCTCAAAAAAGCATTTCAGGAAATTCATACACTTTCAAAGCACGTCATTATCTTTCAAAGTAAAGCTTCTACAGAGAAAAGGAACACTGTTCTCACTTTTAACCATACTTTGACATATCCCAAACAGACGCTTCTCATTTCAGAGTAACACATGTGCTTTCTCACAAAAGCATTTCATGAAATTCACTGACTTTCAAATGATCGTGATTATCTTTCAAAGTAAAGCTTCTACAGAGAAAAGGAACACTGTTCTCACTTTTAACCATACTTTGACATATCCCAAACAGACGCTTCTCATTTCAGAGTAACACATGTGCGTTTCTCACAAAAGCATTTCATGAAATTCACTGACTTTCAAATGATCGTGATTATCTTTCAAAGTAAAGCTTCTACAGAGAAAAGGAACAATGTTCTCACTTTTAACCATACTTTGACATATCCCAAACAGACGCTTCTCATTTCAGAGTAACACATGTGCGTTTCTCACAAAAGCATTTCATGAAATTCTTTTGCTTTCAAAGAACGTGATTATCTTTCAAAGTAAAGCTTCTACAGAGAAAAGGAACACTGTTCTCACTTTTAACCATACTTTGACATATCCCAAACAGACGCTTCTCATTTCAGAGTAACCCATGTGTGTTTCTCAAAAAAGCATTTCAGGAAATTCTTTGCTTTCAAAGAACGTGATTATCTTTCAAAGTAAAGCTTCTACAGAGAAAAGGAACACTGTTCTCACTTTTAACCATACTTTGACATATCCCAAACAGACGCTTCTCATTTCAGAGTAACACAAGTGCGTTTCTCACAAAAGCATTTCATGAAATTCACTGACTTTCAAATGATCGTGATTATCTTTCAAAGTAAAGCTTCTACAGAGAAAAGGAACACTGTTCTCACTTTTAACCATACTTTGACATATCCCAAACAGACGCTTCTCATTTCACAGAAAGACATGCGCGTTTCTCACAAAAGCATTTCATGAAATTCACTGACTTTCAAATGATCGTGATTATCTTTCAAAGTAAAGCTTCTACAGAGAAAAGGAACACTGTTCTCACTTTTAACCATACTTTGACATAACCCAAACAGACGCTTCTCATTTCAGAGTAACACATGTGCGTTTCTCACAAAAGCATTTCATGAAATTCTTTTTCTTTCAAAGAACGAGATTATCTTTCAAAGTAAAGCTTCTACAGAGAAAAGGAACACTGTTCTCACTTTTAACCATACTTTGACATATCCCAAACAGACGCTTCTCATTTCAGAGTAACACATGTGCGTTTCTCACAAAAGCATTTCATGAAATTCTTTTGCTTTCAAAGAACGTGATTATCTTTCAAAGTAAAGCTTCTACAGAGAAAAGGAACACTGTTCTCACTTTTAAACATACTTGATATATCCCAAACAGACGCTTCTCATTTCAGAGTAAGACATGTGCGATTCTCAAAAAAGCATTTCAGGATATTCATACACTTTCAAAGCACGTGATTATCTTTCAACGTAAAGCTTCTACAGAGAAAAGGAACACTGTTCTCAATTTTAACCATACTTTGACAGATTCCAAACAGACGCTTCTCATTTCAGAGTAACACATGTGCGTTTCTCACAAAAGCATTTCATGATATTCACTGACTTACAAATGATCGTGATTATCTTTCAAAGTAAAGCTTCTACAGAGAAAAGGAACACTGTTCTCACTTTTATCCATACTTTGACATACCCCAAACAGACGCTTCTCATTTCAGAGTAACACATGTGCGTTTCACAAAACACTTCATGAAATTCATTCACTTTCAAAGAACATGATTATCTTTCAAAGTAAAGCTTCTACAGAGAAAAGGAACACTGTTCCAACTTTTAACAATACTTTGACATATTCCAAACAGACGCTTCTCATTTCAGAGTAACACATGTGCCTTTCTCACAAAAGCATTTCATGAAATTCATTGACTTTCAAATGATCGTGATTATCTTTCAAAGTAAAGCTTCTACAGAGAAAAGGAACAATGTTCTCACTTTTAACCATACTTTGAATTATCCCAAACAGACGCTTCTCATTTCAGAGTAACACATGTGCGTTTCTCACAAAAATATTTCAGGAAATTCTTTTGCTTTCAAAGAACGTGATTATCTTTCAAAGTAAAGCTTCTACAGAGAAAAGGAACACTGTTCTCACTTTTAACCATACTTTGACATATCCCAAACAGACGCTTCTCATTTCAGAGTAACCCATGTGTGTTTCTCAAAAAAGCATTTCAGGAAATTCTTTGCTTTCAAAGAACGTGATTATCTTTCAAAGTAAAGCTTCTACAGAGAAAAGGAACACTGTTCTCACTTTTAACCATACTTTGACATATCCCAAACAGACGCTTCTCATTTCAGAGTAACACATGTGTGTTTCTCAAAAAAGCATTTCATGAAATTCTTTGACTTTCAAATGAACGTGATTATCTTTCAAAGTAAAGCTTCTACAGAGAAAAGGAACACTGTTCTCACTTTTAACCATACTTTGACATATCCCAAACAGACGCTTCTCATTTCAGAGTAACACATGTGCGTTTCTCACAAAAGCATTTCATGAAATTCACTGACTTTCAAATGATCGTGATTATCTTTCAAAGTAAAGCTTCTACAGAGAAAAGGAACACTGTTCTCACTTTTAACCATACTTTGACATATCCCAAACAGACGCTTCTCATTACAGAGTAACACATGTGCGTTTCTCACAAAAGCATTTCATGAAATTCACTGATTTTCAAATGATCGTGATTATCTTTCAAAGTAAAGCTTCTACAGAGAAAAGGAACACTGTTCTCACTTTTAACCATACTTTGACATATCCCAAACATACGCTTCTTATTTCAGAGTAACACATGTGCGTTTCTCACAAAAGCATTTCATGAAATTCTTTTTCTTTCAAAGAACGTGATTATCTTTCAAAGTAAAGCTTCTACAGAGAAAAGGAACACTGTTCTCACTTTTAACCATACTTTGACATATCCCAAACAGACGCTTCTCATTTCAGAGTAACACATGTGCGTTTCTCACAAAAGCATTTCATGAAATTCTTTTGCTTTCAAATGAACGTGATTATCTTTCAAAGTAAAGCTTCTACAGAGAAAAGGAACACTGTTCTCACTTTTAAACATACTTTGATATATCCCAAACAGACGCTTCTCATTTCAGAGTAACACATGTGCGATTCTCAAAAAAGCATTTCAGGATATTCATACACTTTCAAAGCACGTGATTATCTTTCAACGTAAAGCTTCTACAGAGAAAAGGAACACTGTTCTCAATTTTAACCATACTTTGACAGATTCCAAACAGACGCTTCTCATTTCAGAGTAACACATGTGCGTTTCTCACAAAAGCATTTCATGAAATTCACTGACTTTCAAATGATCGTGATTATCTTTCAAAGTAAAGCTTCTACAGAGAAAAGGAACAATGTTCTCACTTTTAACCATACTTTGACATATCCCAAACAGACGCTTCTCATTTCAGAGTAACACATGTGCGTTTCTCACAAAAGTATTTCAGGAAATTCTTTTGCTTTCAAAGAACGTGATTATCTTTCAAAGTAAAGCTTCTACAGAGAAAAGGAACACTGTTCTCACTTTTAACCATACTTTGACATATCCCAAACAGACTCTTCTCATTTCAGAGTAACCCATGTGTGTTTCTCAAAAAAGCATTTCAGGAAATTCTTTGCTTTCAAAGAACGTGATTACCTTTCAAAGTAAAGCTTCTACAGAGAAAAGGAACACTGTTCTCACTTTTAACCATACTTTGACATATTCCAAACAGACGCTTCTCATTTCAGAGTAACACATGTGCGTTTCTCACAAAAGCATTTCATGAAATTCTTTTGCTTTCAAAGAACGGGATTATCTTTCAAATAAAGCTTCTACAGAGAAAAGAACATTGTTCTCACTTTTAACCATACTTTGACATATTCCAAACCGAAGCTTCTCATTTCAGAGTAACACATGTGCGTTTCTCACAAAAGCATTTCATGAAATTCTTTTGCTTTCAAAGAACGTGATTATCTTTCAACGTAAAGCTTCTACAGAGAAAAGGAACACTGTTCTCACTTTTAACCATACTTTGACGTATTCCAAACAGACGCTTCTCATTTCAGAGTAACACATGTGCCTTTCTCACAAAAGCATTTCATGAAATTCACTGACTTTCAAATGATCGTGATTATCTTTCAAAGTAAAGCTTCTACCGAGAAAAGGATCACTGTTCTCACTTTTAACCATACTTGACATATCCCAAACAGACGCTTCTCATTTCAGAGTAACACATGTGCGTTTCTCACAAAAGCATTTCATGAAATTCACTGACTTTCAAATGATCGTGATTATCTTTCAAAGTAAAGCTTCTACAGAGAAAAGGAACAATGTTCTCACTTTTAACCATACTTTGAATTATCCCAAACAGACGCTTCTCATTTCAGAGTAACACATGTGCGTTTCTCACAAAAATATTTCAGGAAATTCTTTTGCTTTCAAAGAACGTGATTATCTTTCAAAGTAAAGCTTCTACAGAGAAAAGGAACACTGTTCTCACTTTTAACCATACTTTGACATATCCCAAACAGACGCTTCTCATTTCAGAGTAACACATGTGTGTTTCTCAAAAAAGCATTTCAGGAAATTCTTTGCTTTCAAAGAACGTGATTATCTTTCAAAGTAAAGCTTCTACAGAGAAAAGGAACACTGTTCTCACTTTTAACCATACTTTGACATATCCCAAACAGACGCTTCTCATTTCAGAGTAACACAAGTGCGTTTCTCACAAAAGCATTTCATGAAATTCACTGACTTTCAAATGATCGTGATTATCTTTCAAAGTAAAGCTTCTACAGAGAAAAGGAACACTGTTCTCACTTTTAACCATACTTTGACATATCCCAAACAGACGCTTCTCATTACAGAGTAACACATGTGCGTTTCTCAAAAAAGCATTTCATGAAATTCACTGACTTTCAAATGATCGTGATTATCTTTCAAAGTAAAGCTTCTACAGAGAAAAGGAACACTGTTCTCACTTTTAACCATACTTTGACATATCCCAAACATACGCTTCTTATTTCAGAGTAACACATGTGTTTCTCTCAAAAGCATTTCATGAAATTCTTTTTCTTTCAAAGAACGAGATTATCTTTCAAAGTAAAGCTTCTACAGAGAAAAGGAACACTGTTCTCACTTTTAACCATACTTTGACATATCCCAAACAGACGCTTCTCATTTCAGAGTAACACATGTGCGTTTCTCACAAAAGCATTTCATGAAATTCTTTTGCTTTCAAAGAACGTGATTATCTTTCAAAGTAAAGCTTCTACAGAGAAAAGGAACACTGTTCTCACTTTTAAACATACTTTGATATATCCCAAACAGACGCTTCTCATTTCAGAGTAACACATGTGCGTTTCTCAAAAAAGCATTTCAGGATATTCATACCACTTT